>NW_020870786.1:167574-172574 GCF_003789085.1 Penaeus vannamei | reverse complement strand
CTTTGTAATTGATGTATTCATATAATAAGTATGATACGAGTCAACATCGTTAGCAATGTTATGACCTTGTCTTACAGCTTGTACACTACATGGCCATTACTTTGTCTCATTTAGGGTGAATTATCATTGAAATAGTTGTTGCAAAGGGAAAGTACTAGTAAGTATATTGTATAACTTTTAATTTGTTAATCATGGCCTGCATGAGGTTACAGTCAGGAATCACAACCATCCTTGTAACTCTAGAGGCTCCTTTGATTTTTATGGATTAACTTTATTTTTCCCTTTTGTAACAGAGCCATGTTGCCCGCCTTGCCTTCTAGTCTTGGGCATAAATTCTTGACCCACCCCATGAGCATAAATGTTTTTCCTTCAGAAATAAGAAAAGAGAAGGTGTTTCTCAAAAATTTAGGTTTGAGCTTGTCGAAACTCTGCTCAAAGGTGAATGAGAATTTGTGTCTTGGTGCGCTCTAACCCTATGATCCCATGGTAGGGTCAGTGCCAAATAGCATTATATAAGATCACTTTCTTTTGTAAACATAGCAAATCATATTTCTTGAAAGCTGGATAAAAAGGCAATGACTGATATCATTACTGGATTCATTTTTGAATATTTGCTTGAAAAGGTATTTTTCCAGGTTTGTGATATTATTTTACTATTTCTGAAATCTTGAAAATGTCACAGCCTTTCTAGTGATGGAAAGCAATGTTTAAGGAAGGAACTGTGCTCTACTGAATTGCAACAGATGCCATTATGGGTGCACCAGCACATGGGTCAAATAAAGGTATATTTAATGCTTGCTTTCAGCTATTTATTTTCAAAGTCAGTAGTCCTGTGCCTTTAAGGTCCCCCCCCCTCTTCCTAAGTGAAATGGATAACATTCTGTTCAGTTATGATGATTTAATATAACCTTAATGGGCTGCACATAACGGATAGCCTGCTATAGATAGATACAATATACATTTACAGAGTTATGTTTTATAAGCATTAATAAAGGAATAAACTTGTACATATAAATTCAGTTAACATAGCACTGTTTAATTTTTGTTTTAAAAAATTGCAGATATCTCAGTGTGATGGTTAAGTAACCAGGTTTTAAAAAATGCTTTTGAAATGCTGGATGACATTCATTAAGTATAATTCCATCCATGTAATAAAGGTACTCATCTTCACCATAACATCATCAAAATCCCATGTTGGCACGTGTTTAAATGACTGCTGATTAGGCCAAGTTGTTACACAAGTTAACATCAACTTACACCCATTCCAAAGTAACAAAATGACTTAACCAAATAAGTTAGCATAAGTTTTTATTTACCTTAAGTAATGGCTGTGTTGAAGGGTTAAACAATATTTGTTTATTAAGTTTACACTATCATTCAGTTCTGATTATTGATTATGCTTTATTTTTTATGGATATGTGGTTGCAAATGCCTAATCGTTGGTGCTCACAATAATTATGGCTAAAATAGATCTCAAAAGTGTTTTGTTTGCTTCAAAGAATTTTTTTTCTTTACAATGCTTTCATTTGTATGATAGTTTAGCATGCTTTATGAAAAGGATCTGTTGATAGTGTGTCTGTAAGTGAACAGTATCATTCATATTCCTGTATATCCATTTTCACAATATCAGTCTTTTTGATGGAAGTGACAATAACACTTATTGGTTTTATTATTATATTAACATCTTGATCTGTCATAATGAAGTGACAAGATATGGAAAGTATTTATACTGTAAATAATATGGTGTACATAATTTGTGATAATAAAAATATTGTTAATTTCTATTGTTGCCTTTTATCCTCTGTATAATTTGACTAATAACCAGTTCTTAATCCCTTACTGGTGAATTATGATACATAAATATTTTACCACATTTATAATGATGTAGCTTTTACATTTATTATTAAATAAAATGAAAATAATACATAATGAAAGTCTCTTATGCATTAAATCTACAACACTGGTGCAATTTGTTAACGTATTTCAAACAACAGCTACACTTGTTTCCTCATGAGCAATACATTTTTCAGTTAAAAGGGGTTAAATCATGTATAACTTTTATATATATCCTTTTATTAAAACTGACAATATATTACCTGGTATATGGCTTATCTTATGGATATTAATTAAATGAAAACAAACCAATTCCTTAAAACTTCTAAAAGATACATAATATAACTTTTATAAATAACAAGTACACTGCTTTTTCACTGGGGGGAAAAAAAAGAAGAAAAAAAAAAAAAAATACACTGCTTTTCACGGGTACATAACACCACACAATTGGTCCTTTCAACATGATACAATAGCTGACAATAGCTTAGATCCAGCAAGCCAGAACCTCACACTTGTTCTGTAATTGTCTATCGGAACTGTAGTGGTGATATGCGAAGGCCAATGGAATCCTTGCCAACTTGTGCAACATCACAAATTTTGCAAGTAATGCCCTTGTGCTCTGGCAGATATGATGCACCACACAATGGGCACTGAACTTCTGGCTTTCCACGGTAAATGGGTACATAAGAACTAGCACATACAGTGAATGGGTTATGCTCATCATACTGGATTGACATCTCATCAACTGGGTTCTTCTCACATGCCTGTAAAAAGAAAAGAGTAGAAAAAAAAAGTTAGAATTAACTAGCTATTCTCACATGAGAGAGACAGTAAGAGAATATGATCAACAATATTATAACATCCACCTCCAAGCCACAATAATACTGCCGATAACATACCTGCACAACCTTCCTTATGTTCTGAGCCACTTCTGGTCTGGGTCCAAGATTTAGCAGACGACGACCAAAGCTCATGGCCATCTTATAATTCTTCATCTTAAAGGCCAAATTCACTGCAGTTCTCAGCGTCAAAATCTGGTGCCCAGGTTGTAGTTCACAATGTGTGAAGTAGGCCGCCAATTCAAGGGAACGCTGTTGTTCTTCTGCACTACTCTTACCCAAACCTTTACGATACAACTCCATGCTGATACCAACCACATACTCCTTGCACACTCTTAGCAGATTCTGTGCTTCTGTAATCTGTAAAGAAAGACAGTATTTCAATCATTTCCATAATTATTTCACAGAACTGAACCTCACCCTTTCCAAACTAAAATCTTGGATGCATTATATAAGGTACCCTCATGCTCACTGTCACATCCCCTGGAGATGTGACAATGAGGGAGAATAGGATGTGCAATGCTCTGGTTAGCTATTATTTTATATAAAGGGCACTCTTTAGTCACACTGCCTCTGCCAGTGTGTGCTTGCCTTGAATTACACACACAAAAGGGAAGTACTGAAGTTGTGGGAGTAGCAGCAACAACATGCAATGTCTTATTTTCTAAGAATAATTTGCAAAAATTAGAGAAAAACCTTAATTTATCTATTAATAAAACTGCATTCCATCTTGTACAGAGTGTAACACCTATAATTTATTGAAATGGACTCTAATGTACATAATCAGGTTACTTGAGGCTTAATCTTGCAACTAAAATTAATATCATGCATATTCACTCATTCCGAGTACATTTTGTAGCAAAAAAAAAAAAAAAAAAAAAAAAAAAAAAAAAAAAAAAAGTCTGACCGCCCGCGCCCGTGGCCGTGGCCCGCGGCTAAGTCGGAGCGCGACCACGACACAGCGTTACACTGGTGGAACGCGCAGAGTATTTATTTTTTTCGGGTGTCTCAGATATGGGACTCCCGGTGTCATTGGGTTAAATACGCCAAAACATATTCACCAAGTGAACCCAAAATTCTTCCATTGGGTTAAGCATTTCTTTCCAAACAAAAACAGGATAAATATTTCTGACCATATACACTTTCTATAATTTAATGGACAAATAAACAGGTCACCAGTAAGTTAAACTTAAAATTCACATAAAAATGAATGGATATACATAATTGATGCATTTTTACACTAGTAATTGTATCATCATCCTGGAATAGCACAACACTAGTAAAAAAAAATAATAATAAAAAAAGAGAGATTAGTGACCACTGACCTCTTGCTTTGTATCCACAACAATGAGAGGAACAGCAAGTAAAATCCAGCGCAGTTTATCCAGAGCCTCTGAAAATTTGGCTGCTGTTGTCAACTGAGATGCTTCCTACAAGAAAGAAGTATGATATTAGTGTCTGCACAGCAATAATGGAAAAAAAACAAAAAAACATCTTAACCCTTCCTTGATGGTTACAGTTACAGCCATCTCAATGTAATGGCCTATGGCATATACATGACTCTCTGACTCGCAATGGGTGGGTCAGCTGTAGACACTTTAGGCCTAGCTACATAATACTATAATTACACAAAATTCAGGCCCCATCTTCATAGGGTTAAATAGAATCACAAACTTACCTTAAGTCTATCCATTAGATTTGAAAGCTTTAATCCCAAAGCAGGTAACTGATCCTTATTTTGTGCAGTTCGCCAATTACGAGCTGGGTATGCAAAGAGAGATGGCATAGCAGGAGCACCAGTGTAGCTTGTGCGGGAATGGGCATATGATGAGAGGAACAGCTGACGGTATGGTTCGAAGTTCACAACTCCCACCTTTTCAAAGAGTGATATTAATTAGTACTTAGACAGTAATGTCTGTGAAATATGAACTGTTACAATGATACTTTAATAATGAAAATTCTTATTTCAGAAACTCAAACGTCATTTTCTGTTCTATCATTTATTAATTTATTTTCAAATATTTATCACAGATATTCCATTCAGTATTTAAACAACTTTTCTCACCTGATCATGAAGCAATCTAGTAGCTGACTCAAAAGCTCCAGCCAAGACATGATCAATTGCCAACTGACTTCGCTGTGTCCATCCATGGGTTGGTGGATGTCCACGGGGTGGTGGGATGAAGAAGCCATCCTCACCAGATCCTCCAGCACCAGCTGAAACAGATCCCTCAAGTTCTGGTGGTAGGTCCAGGTCATCATCCACTTCCCATCCACCTCCTTCAGCATCTCCACCTGAAAGGGAACATTTAAATCATATATAAATCT
>NW_020870786.1:147574-160074 GCF_003789085.1 Penaeus vannamei | reverse complement strand
TGTGGAATGTTGTGTCTGTGATCCATGACTGGAAGAGCGTTGGCTTCAGAGAGGACATCATTTCCATGCTCAGCAAGGAAAACAGTCTATTACTATCTGGATAGAGCAAATCAGATGACAAATATAGACATTGGAAAATGTTATAAAACATAAAAATACTTATGAAGAAAAAAAGAAAACAACCTTGCAAAGGGGAGGCACAGAGTTTTGTCAATGTACACATGTTCTCATGCGCCCAGCCTACAAGCTGTGCACCTGTAAGAGTAGCCACTCATGTAAGCCTAATGCCTATATTTTGGGCCATGTGACAGCCCTAAAGTAACTAGATCCAAGGGGTTAAATGAGATGTATGTAGGGTCCCCTAATATATAATACTATTTGGCAAGTTTCTTTCAGCCAAACCCATGATATCACTGCCATAACCTCCATACTCTACTCCCTTTGTAGGACCTACTCTGCCTGAGCCAATCACACAGTCCTCTTTTCCCACCTCTTTCTTCTTATGACAAATGTGCTATGACACTAGTTCTGGTACTGCATAACATACTTCATAAAGCTAGACCTTAGTTCTCCTTTTCCAACATTGCCTCCCCTAATCTGATGGCATATTACCCTTTTTCTATTGTAAATACATCCAACAGCATATGAAAACTTACAGGGTGATTTCCATGAAGGAGAGCATGTTCAGCCAGTTTTTCCCAGCAGCCTTTGTCATCAAGAGCTTTAGCAGCATCAAGAGCAACATCAATGTTACCACACTCCAGTGCAAGAAGGAATCGGGTTCTTTCATCTTTTACGAAATGGAGAGCCACTTCTGGGTAACCCTTCTTCTGCAAGTAGGCAATGATTGACTGTCCAACCAGCTTGGCACCTCGTACCATTTGCAGCACCTGTGGGAAACATGTGATATATTAGTTATTTAGTGGATATCTATAATCAGCTTGGCACATTCCCCATAAACAAACTATGGAACTCACAATCAGGAAAAAGGGTTTTCTGCAATTGTCAAATGAATCATGCAAAGAAGATATTAACAGCTGGTGAAAGAGATGCCCTTGAACATTGTTGATAAGCAAGATTTTAATAATTATGCTTCTCATTTTATTTTAATTCATAAGATTAGATATCAGTAAGGAAAACTATCTTACTTCATCATATTTACGCTGGACCAAAGCCAGCTTGAATCTATATTCAGTTGAATCGATGGTCAAAATCCTTGGAGTTGCTTGACGGTCAAGGCAATAAACTGAATTGCCTGCCACCCTGGTAACATAGACAGGCAGTTCCAGGGTACGAATGATTCCATGATCTCCATTGGTCAGTGCATACTGTGAATTTAAAGGAAAATTTAATATATAACAAGATATTCAGTTCAGGCTAGGTGTAATATATTCAAATAAAACTGAATCTGTTGCCTCCTTTGATTTGGCTTGGCTTCCTCTACTGATATTCAGCATTAGAAGAGCTATGCAAAGTATGCAATACAAAACTTTAGAAACAACTAACCTTGATGTGATTGCTTGTAGTGTAGACAAACACACCACTATCATCCCAGGAGCCTGACTTGACCCTGTTGGTCTCAGTAATGGAGCAAAGCCGCTCCAGTTTGCGGTTGCAGATAAGAATGGTGTGCTTAGAGAGTAGAGCAACACTAGTCATGTTTGCAGCCCATACAACATATCTGCATTTGGAAATTCTTGCTGTTCCAAGGACTCTGCACAAAGGAAAATAAGAACACTAGGTTACAGAAGATACAGTGAAGTACCTGATGTGCTGATTAACAGCTGAGCATTTGTGTTGTTCACATGGTCTGACACATTATGTCATAGCTGAAAATATTCTTTGGTAAGTGTACCTATTTATATTATGTACAACTAACTTTGCTGATTTAATCAACTTTCTGAATATTAAAGTTATCTTAGGCTACAAAAAATCAGAATTAAATGTAACCACAGTAATTACACATCAAAAATAATACATACCTCTTCTGCTGGACATCAAAGAGAGAAACCCCATCATTATCCCTCAAAAGGAGCATCCCTGTTCCTGCATAGAAGAGCTCATCACAAGGAGGCGTAGCAACCTTTTTCATGACTTCATTCTGCATATTCTTAATCACAACCTGTAAGAAGACCTAAATGTTAATAATATGCAAAGGATGAATGGTGGAATAAAAAAAAATCTAAGCAAATACTTCTCACTACCAAGAATAAAGCATCAAATAACAAAAATATATGGGAAAATATTGGACACAAAATGCAAGAAAGATGCAAATGGAAACACTCACCTGGTGACTCTTATCCATTACCGCAAAGCGGTTTCTTGCAACCCAAACAGCTGTGAGTCCAGCTGACCTCTTTGAGTCAGGAGAATCTGGGTTCTGGGAGTCTGTTTCTTTAGGGATCTGTAAGTTCAAGTATGTTTAAAATCCATGTTTTTTTTTTTATTCAAAGGTAATAAAAATGATACAGATAAAGGCAATTAATGATTCCCCTACATATTTCTGTAAAAATCTTTCTCAGAAGAATATGCATTTTGAATTTGAATTTGAATGCAGTACAGGACACACACACACAAAAATATAACTGTACTAGTTTGCTCCATCAATACATGCCAACAAAGTATACAAAGCTATATTAATAATTTTAACAATCTAATAATACATATATATTAGAGAATTTACAAAATCTAAAGGATGCTGTCTTCCAGTAGACTTACTTGATACAAGTCATAGTTGCTGTTGTCCATATTATGTGTACGTGTAGTAAGGAGTACAGCATTCTCAGCTGGGTTGAAGGACATACTGTATACAGGTGCACGTGATCCAGGCCGCAACTGCATGACAGCCACATCCCTATGCAAATAATTTACATGTATTTGCAGAAATGATAAAAAGAAAAAAAGGGTGATGAGGAAAGAGAAGAGAAAAGAGAAAAGAAAAAAAAAGAAAAGAAAAAAAAGAAGAGGGTAAAGGAAGAGAAAAGAAAGAGTAGGAGAAAGAAAAGGAAAATGAGAAAGATAGGAATAAATACTGAATAACTAATAAAAAAAAGTCAAACACACACACACTCACCCTCTCTCACTCACACACACTCACTCACTCACTCACACACTAACAAATACACTCCCACACTCACATATACACTCACTCACACACACACACACACACACACACACAACACAAACACACACACACACTCACATACATACATACATATACATACATACATACACACACACACCACACACACACAACACACACACACACACACACACACACACACACACAAACACACATACACACACACACATTCATATATTCACATTCTCACATTCACATTCACATTCACATTCTCACAACACACACACACACTCACACTCACTCTCACTCTCACTCACACTCACACTCTCACTCACACTCACACTCACACTCACACGCACACTCACACTCACACTCACACGCACACTCACACACTCACACACACGCACACTCACATGCACACTCACACGCACACTTTCACACACTCACATTCCCTATGGGGATAATGAGCATCATTATTTATCTGATATCACATTAACTTAAATGTATGACAAAAACAACTTACTTGTTCTTCGTTAAATCAAGTCTCCTGAGGAACCTCTCCTTGACATAATACAAGAGGTTGCCATAGAGAGCATAGGCTGGTCTCTCTCTCTCAAGCTGAAATAACGACAAGCAATTAATATGGCATGTTTATCTAAGTCAAATCAGAGGACACACAACATTCAAATGTTATTTACTCAAGATATGGACTCTTACAAAATTATAGAATCATGAATGGGACTCCAAGAAAATGGGAGTAAAAAATGTGAAAAATACTAAAACAGAAGCAGTTTACTCCCTTTCCAAAAACTGAGGTAGTCATAAATTTTGAAGAGTATTTGTTACATAATCAAGAGAAATAATTTCATTGAGTTTTTTTTACTTAACCCCATCAGTGAATACATGCATTGGCATTTTCTTTTTCTTTTTTGATGTCACATATTTGAACTCCATGTAATAGATAATAGTAATATATGTCCTAAGGATCTATTTAAGCTCACTTTTCTTACCAACCTTGCCCCCTTTTTCCCTCCTAGACCACACCATTTCTTAACAGTCTAACTATTTGTTATAATAATATTTATAATAATATAATAATTGTTATAATAAGCACCTAGTCTAACTCAGCTCAATGATGCTGGTGAAGATGAAGTCCATTTTAGTGAAGGTTTATTTTATATCTAATATAAAAGATTCAAGATATGAACAGTAAACATACCTTGAAAATGATCATGCCACTGTCATGGCCAGCTGCAAACAAGTTGAGGGTTGGATGGGCTGCTAGGACCCAAAAGCGATCATGCTCCCGTCGGAAAGTATGGAGGCAGATTCTCTTGGCCATATCCCACACACGGATAGATTTGTCTTCTGAATTAGACAAGATCAACTCTTGCCTTGGATGGAACATTACGCAGGACACATTGTTGTAGTGACCACGGCAAGTGTCAACCTCCCAGGCCTGTAGAAATTAGGGGCTTGTTAATAAAACAAAGTTATTACCTATTTTCAATCTTAACCTACTGCTGATGGGATAGTTACCATCAATGCAATGTCTACTGCATCTTTTTGTTTATTGATTGTTTTACAATATCATGGAGTCTATTACTAGTCCTACCTAAATCATTTGTTTACCTCTTCCTTGATTTTTGGAAAGATTCATTTTCATCTTTTATTCCAATTAGCAATAACATAATTTTTTCATTAAAATCCAAAGTAAAGGGGAAATTAGTTCTACACATGTAGGCTTACTAATTGGCTCCTGACATTAGACAGTGTGGTTACCCAAAACCACTGGATTAACACTAAGTACATACTTAACACCTATGATCTAGATGACGTTACAGTCCTGTGATGGAAAAATCTGGGTCGAGGGCCAAATGATGTGAACATGCCATCATCAGGCAAAATGGCCTCTGGCCGGATGACGCACACTTGCTGTCATGAGCGAAGGCCAGGGTGACATAAAAGACTTGTCACGAGTGCACAAACCTCTTGATTGTGATATGACTCATTTAGCGTTTAGAAGGGGGATTTAGCGTTATTCTCATCGATAAACGAATGTGGAATGTAACGTGTGTAAGCCATGACTGGAAGACAGCCGCTCCAAGGACGCCATTTCCATGCTGTACACTATATTCCTGGCCACTGTGACCGTCGGCACAGCTTGTATTACAGAAATTTGAAAATTACAAAAAAAAAAAAAAAAAAAAAAAATGAGACATGACAAATAACCACATGTTCCATACTTTTTTTTATTCTTGCACTTGTTATTTACTACAAAAAGAGATGATATGGTGTCTGTGCAAGGAAAATAAACTATTACCATCTTGATAAAGCAAGTCAAAAGATAAATGTGGATATTGGAAAATGGCAAAAAGGCTATACAAAGTTTACACAAAAGAACTTTGTAAAGGGAAGGCACAGAGTCTTGTCACCGCTCATGGGTGTTCACACACCTAGCCTACACACCGCATGCCCAGGATGTTGGCTACTTACGTAACTCATTGCTCATACTTTTGGCACTGTGATTTCCATGGCATAACCGGATCGGATGGGTTATGCATACAGAGTTGTAGAGTATACAGCTGATCATAACTTTACAACACTTTGTAGTATTCTTTATAATGTTCACACAATATTACATAAAAAAAATCATTCTCCAAACCTTTGAATCGTTCATCCTCCACAGCTTGACTTGTCTGTCATCAGAACCCGAAATAACCAGAGGGAGAGTGGGATGGAATGCTGCCCAATTGACTCCACGATCATGGCCCTCCAGCACATGGCGCACAGTGGCATCTCCAGCACTAAAGAGTTCAGGATTCCTGGTATGGTGGTCATCACTCCCCGTAAGGCCTCCCATTCCAGGGGAGACATTCTTCTTGCGAAGGCCTAAATGTACACAAATGTGTTATCACTTTGCAAATATTAATTTCTAAAAATAAGTGAAGAAATTACATGAACTAGTATACAACAAGGAAATCAACAGCTACTAAATTTCCAAACTGAATAATGAAGCATCATTCTTCTTAATATCAGAGACAAATTTTAGATTTGCATTGTTAGGTTTAACATCCATGCACAAACAAACCATATCACCAAACATGCAACGAACATACTTATGCAACCAATATATTCCTATGCTTGGTTTATCTGTATGTGATTATACTTATGTATGCTAGAACTGCACTTGATACAAAAAAAATGAGGGGGGGAGGGAGGAGGGAGGGGGAGAGAGGGGGAGAGAGAGGGGAGAGAGAGGGGGAGAGAGAGGAGAGAGAGAGGGAGAGAGAGAGAGAGAGAGAGAGAGAGAGAGAGAGAGAGAGAGAGAGAGAGAAGAGAGAGAGAGAGAGAGAGAGAGAGAGAGAGAGAGAGAGAGAGAGAGAGGAGAGAGAGTGTGTGTGTGTGTGTGTGTGTGTGTGTGTGTGTGTGGTTGTGTGTGTGTGTGTGTGTGTGTGTGTGTGTGTGTGTGTGAGAGAGAGAAAGAGAGAGTGATGAGTAAAGTGAGTGAGTGAGTGAGTGAAGTGAGTGGTGAGTGAGTGAGTGAGTGAGAGTGAGAGTGAGAGGGAGAGGGAGACTGAGAGTGAATGAGTTAGTGAGTGAGTGTGTGTGCATGTGTGCGTGTGCATGAAAGATGGGTGTAGGTGGGAATATGAGAAAATGAGTGAGCAAGTGAATGAGTGAGTGTCTATAATATAGACTATCAAATGCATGCTTTCCCTACGTAATTTAATATAAGTCAAGAAAGAAAATCAAAATACAGTAAAATATGAATTCCAGTAAAACATGTGTATGTAAGAAAACCAAATTGCTATAATACAGCATGCATCAAGAAAACACATATATGCTACATAACAAAATTTAAGCACATTAAAAGCAGAAACAAGTTCAGCACTAAGCAAAATCACATGTATTATACCATATATTTCAAAATAAATCATACAGCATTCTATGCAATCTTTTATACTAACACCAAATAATTAATTTAGACCCATGAAAAGAAAAAAGGAAAAGCAAATAAATTAATTTCACAAATAAAAGTTCAAGATTTGCCTAGTCAAATGGGTTTAGTTGTTCATGAAAATGAAGAACATTTAAGCCCTTCATAATTCAGGAACATTTTCCAAGCACTAAACTCACTCTTACATGCACGTAAAGGAAACTTTAATCACAATTTTAAACAGCTATTTTCACACTTTAAAATAAAATTTTCTCTCATGCAGGCTTTTACACTCAATATCTATGGCCACTTAAACTTGTACTGACAATTATCATTTTAATTTTTTTATTCTACTCATATCTGTTGCTAATAAATCACTAAAATTAAAAAAAACACAACAATTACCACTCAACAAACACAAACAGTAGCAACAATGTACAAAAAGTACAAAACTGCAAAAGCTTAAGCAGTAGCAGCACTACTCACGCTGGTACCCAGTTGTATTTAACATGTTATGCTGGTCTAAGCTCATCTTCGTGAGTAAAAATTTGATTAGTTGTATTCTGATTGTAAAAAACTGTACCTGTTATAAACAGGCTGTTTTCTTTAAAAATTCTGAAAATCAGCCAGAATGCTTTTGAGTCCCTGTAACATAGGTTAACAATTCCCCTTTATTTGCAGTGTTGGGGCTTGCAAATAAGTGTTACTTATCATGCTAACTATATGTTGTGCCAAATTAATAAATCTAGATCTGTAACCACTTGCAGTGCTGGTGTGCATATAAATTCATAAATATAAATACTTTTTTTTTTCTTTTTCTTTTTTTCCCCCTTTAGATAATACATGAAACAAACCCTCATAATCCAAAAATTCTGTAATGCAATTATAGTTTTGGGTTTTCCAACAGGTATATGCTATACTTGGTATGAATGAAGTTAACATGTGTATATTTGGCAGAACATATTAACATCTTGTATAATGATAGGGCTTTGTTAGTCTGATGATATGAAAGTATTCCCAAACTTTTTTCCTAACAACAATTTCACATATTCAATCCAGCAGACTTGTTAGATTCATAGAATAAGCAGCTGCATTCACCAACACATTCTTTTGATTCTCTTATTCAATTACTACCACCACACAGGGTCTTGATTCATGCCCAAATCCTCTCAAGCTAAGAAGAATCCCTGGGTTGGAATTGTTGCTCTTCCCTTATCATTTGCCACTCCCAATATTAAACATGATCTTGGAATCTGAATGTCATGGTGGCATTCTTTTCATCTGAATAATCTATGGAAAAAAGAAAGAAAGAAAGAAAGAAAAAAGAGGGATAAAGAGATAGAGAGAAAGACTGACTTTCTCAGTCATAGGTATATTAAAAGTGAAATAACCAAGCAACTATTCACTGCCATTTCAAAATTTCCAATGCTTTTTAAACCAAACCATTCCAACAAAATACTCATATTTTTTCTTCATACTATTCCTCATGTTGCAAGGTACATGATGTATATCAAAAACAAACATTGCTTATTTATCCCATTTTACCATGGCATAGGATATCATGATTACAGTAGAGGATCATGACTTAAGGGGATCATCTACCAAGTTTTTTGGACAAGGTCTTCCACCTTGCCAATTTTGAGTTATATGCATTTCAACATTGTCTCAAGGTCTGTAAATCTACCCTCAAATTTTTACTGCTCAAACGCTATTTTTAAAATAGCATGTGACAAACAGGTTACACTATGTATAAACATGGAATACACAATTATTTATATATACTTATATATCATATATATATATAGTTTTACACCACCCTGTATGTGTATATCTACATTTCACGGGAGTGTTGGTATGAAAGGTGGGAATTTCATCCCATTGAATTAAAAGGCCCTTGCCTCAAGAACATGTGCACACAGCCCCTTTTCTCGTTTCCTCGCCTGAGAGTGTGATATTTGCTAGCATGGAGAATGAATGATATTTAAGAACAGTATATGTTGGAGAAGCACAATAGAGCAATAATAAAGGGATATAATGGATGATTACATCATACAGAACTGTAATAAATAAGAGGATAAAAATTAAGGTATTACCATACATTAAATATTTATGAGCAGCACACGCATTTTTAGTCCGAAATAAATGTATTATGGCTCATGTTGTAGCTGAATATTAGATCTATTGCATGATGCGATTAGTTTTATCCTTTTTTCATGTGCTTCTTGTAAAGTAATATATATAAAAAAGCCCTTTTTAAGGTGGACATAAAAAAATTTGACATTTAATAGTAATCTAGGTAAACTAGTCTCCCCAAATAAAGTAAAAAAAAAAAAAAAAAAAAAAAAAAAAAAAAAAAAAAAAAAAAAAACTTACATTCCCCACATTTTGGATGATAAAATATATATATATATATCAGAGATTGCATTAGGGTCTAAATAAAAGGATGTAATGTTCATCAAAATTAACAAAAGAAAAAAAGACAATTCCCTTCATCCATTTACGATGGGTGTCTCATATATGAGCCACCGGGAAAAATAAACCGCCGGGCGTCCCACCAGTATCACATTGAATTGGAGCTTGCGCTCCGAATACATCGCAGGCTGTGGCCGGCATGTGGGCAGATTTCAGACCGGCCCCACGCACCGATTTTGTAGCCGCACAGAAAATATATACATACTGAATACCAATCTTAAATAAACAAAAAACAACTCTTGTTTAAATTCTCCAACATATGCAACATGTCAAACTTTACATTTAAGGTTTTGTTGATTTAAATATTTCCCTAGTTTAAAACCTTTAACAATAACAATCATCGACATGTTCATATCAGTGAGACAGAGAGGATTAATATCATTATATAGATGATTATGTTATAAAATAAATTTTAAACTAACAAAAGAACACCTCTAGATAGGCAGGTCTTCATTAGTGATTTGAATCATTCCCTTCACTCTATTATCATCAGACTTACTTTTATATCTCTTGTTCTAAATTATACAATTTTCTTTTCTTATTTTAATAAAATCATTATCTTGACCCTTCCTTCCTTTACTATTAGTAAGTAGATAGTATATCTTATAAAGAGTCTAATTTCCTTTGAATAAGATCTATGCAGTATCAGATTAACAAATCTGGTAGTGTTTGGAATAGCCTTAAAAAATATAGATTACCTTCAGAAATATTTTCACATGAATATATTTTGCATATGCTACCTTTGGCCCATTGATGCCAGGAACATGCACTTGCCACTAAAGTTTTGTTTTATATACATTTATTCACTAAATTACTAGGTCTACCTGACTTCACCTCTAAACCACTTTCCTTGAATTTTTAAAGAAAAAGCTTTCATTTCTCTTACTATGACCAGTTTGTTAAAATTGTGCAAGGCCTGACCCAAAGCATGTTCATTAAACAGACGTGCACATACACAGAAATAAACACATATCTATCAATCTAGAATTGCATAGCAGTTAAACAGATATATAAATATGTGTATATCTACCATATAGATAAACAAATATGCATTTATTACTGAGTATATGCATGTCTGTATAGATGAATATTTATTAGGTCATGCCTCGCAAAATTTAAACAAACTGGCCAACTATCAATTCTTTATTCAACTATCATTACCACTGTCATGACTATCCTTATCATCACTATGACTATTGTCACTATCATTATCACCATCATTACTATCATTAACATTATTAGTTCTTATATTGTGATTAATATTATTATTTTATTAGGATTACCATTATTACTATTACTATCATATTATCATTATTATCTTTATTAGGATTACTATTACCAGTATTACTTTTGTAATTACTACTAATACAATAATCATTGTGTTAGTAGCAATAATGCTAATCAAAAAAGCAAACAGAAAAATCCATTAGGTTAGCCTAGTAAATAACTCCTTGGTTACTGAGCATTTATGTGATAAAGAAAAAAGAAACTAAAGGAAAAAAAAAAAAAAAAAAATCAAATATAAAAACAAAATGGTAGAGCAGTGTATGTATATAAGCATTCCCAGTGCCAGCAGGGTAAAAATATACATACATACATATTAATAAAGGAAATCCAAATAAAGAAAAGAAAACAAATAATAAATAAATACACAAATAATTAAATATATGAAAACATACTTGAAGTTGCAAGAAACATGAGTAGTTTCTAGCTAACCCAACACAATACTTCCAACAAACAATCCTTGTAAAACACATTATGTATTATCTCTTACAATTATATAGACTAAAGTACAAATAAAAATATGAACCAACTGCCAACACCAACCACAGTTTCATCCCTTTTCTTACAAAGATAATGACAGAGGTAGTAAAAGAAAAAGATATAAGAAAAACATATCTGAAAAATTTGCCAACACCAACCACAGATTCAACCTTTCTTACAAAGATAAAGACAAAGGTACTAAAAATATTCTCAACCATTTGCGAACACCAACCACAGTTTCACCCCTCTAAGGCACACACAAATACACTGTCTTTTTTGAATTCCCAATTCCTAAATAATCCCATTTGTTAGTAAAAGCCATGAAATACGAGTGAAGGCATTTGCTCACAGGGAAGGATATTACAACATAATACTAGCATGTAGCAAATAAGAGGAAGGTTAAACTATTTTGTGTTAAGTATATTGAAACTTTTCATTCCAGGATTTGTGATTGTTTTAGAACAAACATTCAATTATCACTACAATTTTGGCCAAATAATAAGCATATTTGTTATACTGCACCTGGTGTCTGAATGTTTGTTATGAAAGAGAAAAAATATGCCTTTTGAAGAATAAGTAAACCTTCTGGTAAATTTACAGAATAGTTGTTTAATTATTGATTTGGATTTCTGAAGTGACAAAAGGACTGTCAAGAGTGAGAGAGATACACCACGATCCCCAGGGTACCAGCAAGAGTATGCATACCTCCAGGTTTGCCGGGAATACCTGAGATATCCCAGACACGGACAGAGGAGTCCAGTGAAGCAGACACAATCAGGTCTTGTGTTGGATGGAAGCGGGCACACATCACATAGTGATTGTGTCCTGTCAGGATGGACACGCATGAGCGACTCTGCCAGTTCCAAATGCGTATTGTCTGGTCATCAGAGGCTGAGAGGATCCAGGGATATTCCTGCAACAAATATTTGAAAATCAGCTGCATTTATTGAGGATCCAGGGGTATTCCTGCAACAAATATTTGATAATCATCTTTATTTATTAATTCTCTTTAAAAAACAACTTTGCACTGAAAGAGAATGGGTGTAAAAGGAAGCATGGTAAAAGGATGGTGGAATTATTATTTGCAACAATACAGATCACATAAACATGCATATATACATGAATGTTTTATGTATATATGTAGGTCAAAGAGGCCCATGTGCTATGTGTTGATGCACATTTTTAAACATTATTAAGAAAATTGTTCCATTCTATGCATGTGTGTGTGTGTGTGTGGTGTGT
>NW_020870786.1:135074-142574 GCF_003789085.1 Penaeus vannamei | reverse complement strand
TTAGATTTAGTGTTTCAGAATCTATATGTTATGAATTAAAAGTACATATCTATTTGCACTGTTCATTATGTAACATCTTTAAGGTAGAATAAAATGAGGAAAGAACATATGGACACCCAGTCCCTTACATGAGGAATAAAAATCCCTATAAATACCACTAAGTGTACCAAAGCACTGTGGCACTACTGATGCAGAACCATGGCTACCAGTTACTGTAGAGGAGTGTAGATGCAGTTAAAAGATAAAACAATAGCAATAACCACTGAGAAAATATACATGGTTGAAATGTGTAAGCAATGTCATGTATAGGATATGTCTTGTGTGGGGTGGGAGGTGAGGGGTTAGTAAAAAGAAAGAGTTGCTTCAAAATCGATAATATCAAAGATGCAGAAAAAGGTATGGGTATTGTAGGTGCACGTACATATACAATGAAGATCTGGTTAAGGGTAGAGGGAGCGGAAGGTGGACACTTCAAGGTGATCAAGCACATTACCAACTTTTGCCACACCCACTTCTACCTGCACTGCCAAGAATGTTGTACCATCAAAGTTATATTACAAAATAAACGAGTTAAATGCATTTCATATCAGCGGTTCGTGAAATGAACGCAGAACAGAGCGATGCGATACTGCTATCACGACGAGCGCGAGACGCTATTCCTACTACGCGCGGTAAATAGGCAATACACATTACCTTCCTTCTCATCCCAACCTGTCGACGAAATATCGGGGAAATAACACCTGCATGGCAAGTAGTTCACCCGGAATACCAGTTGCACATTTGCCCAAAGAACATGGATGTTTCAAATTAAGTTTTGTATCCAGACGCATTCACCAGGGCAGTCTACAGTAATAATTGAAGAGGAAAAAAAAAAAATAAAAAAATAAATAAATAAAAAAAAAAGATCCGCGATTCAAACTTTTGACAGTCATCGCCGCGTAAAGGTTACATCCCGACATGTCTCGGATCTGTGTAAAAAAATATTGTGAACCTGCAATAACGTTCGAAAAAGTAAAATCCAGATACAAGAAAACCAATATATGTCGATCTCTCGTCTTTAAAACTTGTCTAAAGCATCCTACTTATCCACACATTCCACTCCATAATTATTACACAATTATTCTAAAAATCAAATTACCTCACCGAAACTAAAGTTTTCACTTATTACGATTCTCATAATAAACAATAAATCACACGATCAAGCTATTGAAAACAAGCCTTTCTCTCTCTTGCAAACATCTCAGCTCAAACTTCTAAGCGTTTGATAAATTAGACTTCCTGACAAACTTACACCTTAGGTCCGGTTATACCGTTAGAAACACCGTGTTGCATTTACACATCCAGCCGACCTTTTGCTCGCACTTGCTACATCCTCTCCATCCCCGTCTCTTGTCCTCATCTCCTCGTGCTAGTCTCTCCTTACTCATCTCACACAAGGATAAGCGGTTTGCCGACTCTCTTATGTTTTATTATGTTGAATGTGAGCCTGTTCAGTCACCAGAACGAACATAAAAACGTAAGAGACTGCGCACATGCATAAAATCATGGGCAATATCTTGCACACGTGCGGAGGACGGGGGAGTCGGAAGGAAATTAAGAGGCATAAAGAAGGAAGGAAGAAGAAGGGAAGGACGAAGAAAGAAAGGGAAGGAAGAAAGAAAGAAAGAAAGGAAGGAGAAGAGAGAGAGAGAGAGAGAGAGAGAGAGAGAGAGAGAGAGAAGAGAGAGAGAGAGAGAGAGAGAGAGAGAGAGAGAGAGAGAGAGAGAGAGAGAGAGAGAGAGAAGAGAGAGAGAGAGAGAGAGAGCGAGAGAGAGAGAGAGAGAGAGAGAGAGAGAGGAGAGAGAGAGAGAGAGAGAGAGAGAGAGAGAGAGAGAGAGAGAGAGAGAGAGAGGAGAGAGAGAGAGAGAGAGAGAGAGAGAGAGAGAGAGAGAGAGACGAGAGAGAGAGAGAGAGAGAGAGAGAGAGAGAGAGAGAGAGAGAGAGAGAGAGAGAGAGAGAGAGGGGGAAGTGGGGAGAGGAGGGGAACGGGGAGGGAAGGAGCAGGAGGGGGAGGAAGAAGAGGATGAAGAGGGGGAGGGAAGAGGAGGGGGAGGAAACGGAGGGGGAGGAAGAAGGGAGGGGAGGAGAAACAGACGGGGAGGAGGAAGAGGAGAGGAGGGGGAGGAAGGAGGATGGGAAAGGGAGGAGGGGGGGGGAAGGGGAGGGAGGGGGGAGGAGGGGAAAATGAAGCGAGGGAAGGGTGGGAGGAGGAAAATGAAGGGGGAAGGGGTGGGAGGAGGAGGAAATGAGAGGGGAAGGGGGGGAGAGAGGAGGTCGAGGGTTGAGGAAGAGAAATGAGGGAGAGGGATTAGGAGAATGGGGAGGGAAGGAAAGAGGAGAGAGGAGGATAGAGAGAGAGAGAGAGAAAGAACAAAAGTGAGACGAAGAGGGGGATAAGGATGTTAAGGAAACCAATATCAGGGTCCACTACAGCAACAGATGATGACTGAGGTCTGCCCGGTTTTTATCGGCACTGCGACCTTTTCATTCCGTTGCCCATTCTACCAGGAAACAATAGCGCCCCCACGTAAAAGAGGGATAGTGAGCGCGACACTGCACCCGCGCGCCGACACGGATGGATGGCAAGAAAACACGCGGAAACACGAAAGCTGATTTGTGTTTCCAGCTAAATATCACGGTTATGACCTCCCTGCCTGACAAGTCTACCAATCCTGATCCCTGTTATTACAAAAGCTATGTCATATATTCATAGGTTTCCTAAACTTTATTACAAAACATATTTGGTAGGTGAAGGTCAAGCAAATGCCGCGGGCATCGGGGCACGCTAAGGCTGGACGGGCGCCAACTCGGCTGTCAGACACGCGTTTCTGGAGCACGAGCTGGAAACCGACCGACTCCCCTCTAAGGTTATGCGTTTTAATGATATACATTAATCATGCAAAACTTGTGGATGTATGCATATTTATATAAGTATATTTACATACCATACTGATTATGTTTCTAACAAACTGCATACTCGAACTTCTCTTTAGCCTTAGAAGCAACTCTGTGACGCACAAGAATTACAAAAGACTTGAACTGCATAGGTTGTGTACGTGAAAGGCGATACAAGGTACTAAGAGCGTGGACCTTGTCTCGGAACGTGATCACGTTAGGAACGAGGAAAGAAGTATGAGAGGAGGAGAGGGGGAAAGTAAGTGAGGAGGAGGCGAGGGAGGGAGTTAGGGAGGAGAGGAGAAGGGCGTTAAACATACAGGACATCCGTAGTACTCTAGTTAAGCAGTACATAAAATTTGCATTTATATCATGTGAGCATGAAATGTGGCTTATTTGCCGCTTTTCCATCTGCACTGCCATACATTCGGAAGTTTCACTTTTCACGCAAAATGAGCTTTCTCATAATCTATGAGAACTAGAAACGACGATATGCGCCACGAAATTGCAAATTAGCCGGCAAATCTGTTCACATACCTATGCAGAAACGAAACTCACAGTTTTGTTATTTAGAAAGTTCATCTGTTTACGCACCATGACTGCGTGAACTAGGCGCTTTGCAGCGGCTGTGCCCCCCCCCCCCCCCCGGGAATATCCAACTCTGCAACGCCGTTAACGGACAGGACGAAGGATGGCAGGTCGTGCCGCGTCCTCCCGTCTTGTTTTCGCACGGGACATAGATCAGGTGACCCCAAAGCGGGCCGGGGTTGAGGCTGGCCGGCACAAAGCACGCTTCCACGCAGTCACTACCAGGCCCCAGCACGCCCACACCCCCTCAACCGTTACTTAACATATGACCCGTCGCGCAAGCGTTCAAGCACAGCAATCCCATCGCAGCCAAATACCGTCTCTTGAGAGCGAGCCTGCAAATCCTCTCGTCTCCTCATTACAGACCGAGCGTCAACATCCGATAAAATAAAATGTAGCAAGACTTGTGGCTCTGCATACCAAAAGATATCGACGAACGTGCCCTCGTTCCGTATAGTTAATAGGTTAGCAGTGAAGACGACGGCAGAGTGCATAGGGCGCCCTTATGGCCGAGAGTGTAGCAGTGAAAGTGGTTTACAGTTCTTCGTGCGCCTCGCTCACCTGGGGACCCCCGGCTGGTCTTACTCCATCGCGCCAACATCCTCACAATCCTCGTAGGGCAGGTGATAGCCAAGAAGGTCAAAGCGTTCTACCAGCATTCGAAGTCCCACCCACGGCTCTTGTTCTATTTTGTTTTTCTGATCAAAAGGATAACTGGAGGAAAAACGCCCATTGGATTACTATGCGAATACAAGAAGAAACGAAAAGTAAATCGGTCCCTATTCCATGTGAAAATGATTTTGAAATTAGCCATCAGAATCACTGGTTATTTTCATTCGAAATCAGTAAAGGTAAACGATTTCTCCTTGTCTACTCGCGGACATCACCTTGGTATGAACGTCGAAGTGAAGAAAAGACTTCCACATGACCAAGAGAACATAGTCGATGCTTTTCAGGTACACTGTTTCTCTCCTTGACTTCGCTAGTTTCAGCATTAATATTTTTCCCTCTAAATAATCACTTTTTCTGCCAATCCCGATACTTCACCACGGCATGAAAACAGATACATTCCACTACGCTACACTGATTTGGAAAACCAGTGATTTGCAAAATATTTCCTTCACCATTAACTTAACTGTTTCTGTAAAATTCGTCAAGGCCTAAAATTCTAGTAACAATTTTTCGAGATATTTCATCTGAAATCGCCGGTTTCTGTCACTCTGATATGGAACAAAAATACATGGCTAAATATATGTACATTATCGGAAGTAATTCCAAAGTAAAAAAGTTAGTTCTAATGATGCCTCTACTTGTTATTTGTTATATCATGCGCCTAACATACGTTAAGTCTTGTTAAAAATCACTGCTTCGGTAAACAAGGAGATATTTAGGGTAGGTGTGATTTTATTACCTAAATAAATATATTCTCTCTCTGCCTCTGCCTCCCCCCCCCCCGCTCTCTCTCTCTCTCTCTCTCTCTCTCTCTCTCTCTCTCTCTCTCTCTCTCTCTCTCTCTCTCTCTCTCTCTCTCTCTCTCCTCTCTTCATTCTCCTTTCATTGGACGGAGAAATTTGTTACCGACATCACGGCGGCCTGATATTATCATGTAAATTTTTGCATGCTTTGTCCAGAGCCTTCGTTCGCGGCGGACGCATTATGCAAGTCTTTTTCCAGTATCAAAGGTGAAATTGCGAAACAGCTGTCGTGCAACTCTTCCCGCTCATTCAGCAAGGAAATTCGTGTTTCGCAGACAACGATAACTGCCGTTTTTTTTTTTTTACCCAAATCCTCCATGTTATTTATAACGGTTTCATTCTCTAACTACTGTTTGAAGAACTATCATACACAATTACTGTTATGATCATCAGGGATATAATTTTTAGGTTATCTTGGATTATGCATTAAGCAAGAACATAACCTAGTAACGTAATTGTTATAAATTATTGAATGCGGTATAGCAGGCAGGCAGGCAGACAGAGACAGACAGAGACACACACAAACACAGGCAGACAGACAGAGAGACACACACATAAAATGTAAGCCGAAATGCATTACGCGCTGCATATACCCCGTCCCCTCTGCGGTTCGTCACGTCTCCGAATACGACTCCCTGGCTACGTTTCGACAATATCCAAAGTCTTTCCGATGCATAAATCCTCGATAAATAAATACATAACAAAACCGGTCCTCGTCCATTCGAACACCAAAAGAGTACCCAGAGGGACGTGTGAAGCCGATTTACCTCACTACCACGAGTACACTTGGCCAATCAGTTATTCCGAGGTGGGTCACCCGCAGGACGCAGGACACAGGCGCAGCGATCCTACACCAGGCAAGTCGTTCTCAAGGTTTACCAGCATGAAGCAACCCGGTGAGTCAGAAAGGCCTCTCGCTCTACAGTATACTCTCTCCCTGTTTACCTCTCAGCTCTTTACCCATCCTCTCTCTATATATACTTTACGGATTTTATATTTACTATTCTTGTCATAGCCATCTTTACATCTTTATCTTTCTTTAAGCCTGAGCTGCCGTTTCAATAGTCAACCAAGTTTCTCTTTCAACTTTAGAACCCTTACTTGTTCAAGAACTTCCCTTGTATTCTTTCTCTTCCGTTAATTATGCCACGGCAATAACAGTCTTTACAAATATCACAAATTACAACAAGAAATTGAAATAAAGTAGCAAGGAGAAAATGAAGAAACTGGTGGCTTGGTGATAAGAAGGGGTTGGGGAGAAAGAAAAAGAAAATGTGAAACACAAAGATAAAGACAGGTGAAGGACTTGGGTTGGCAGCTTTCGTTATATAATCCTGCTACCATTAACCGTGAGTGGTGAAGCCTAAAAAACAAGGCAGACCGCCCACTTAACTAGGTATTGGTAAATATTGGAAGATGAAGGGAAGTGATTTGGGAGGCACTATTCAAGGTGGTTCGACAGGGTACAGAAAAGCGTCCCACAGTCCGACTGGTTTCACCGCCTCTCCAAGCCCGTTCCTTTCGGGCCGACCTTCCTTTCCTCCTCATCACGATCCTTGAGGATTTCTTGCCACCTTCGCAGACGCCAATGAAAATAAACAATAATACACAGGCCACAAAATGCGCGAGGAGAAAGGTTGAAGACGAACATAGCAACGGAGTGACCATTTGGAATTACATCCTCAACAAATAAACGACACGAGTATATATAGATTTATATCTAATGCATTCATACGAAAGAACACCCCCCCCAGATACATGCAAAAACGCACACACACACACGCAGACCCAGACCCCCACACAGTGTCTGTGCATGTTCAAATATACTGTCCCTCCCATATGTACAAAGCCGTCTCGGGTCAAATCTCTGACACCCTCCCACACTCTTTCTTCTCCTTTGCTCTGTACAGACTCCTCCCCAACAGCTGCATCCAGCACCCGCCTCCCCAGCCTGAATTCCCCTCCCCTTCAGGATACAGGGATCGAGAAGGCAGAGGGTGCCGCTCGGGAATGCACCTGGTTTGCCGTGGAGTAGAAGAGAGAAGAGTGAAATGGATCTGGACTGGGAAAGGGAGGAGAGAGGGGTGGATGGGGGAAGGGGGAAAGGAAGGAAAGAGGTGTGGATGGAGGAAGAGAAGGAGAGGAAGTAGGGAGGGGTGGATGGCAGGAGGTGGAGGCGGGGAAACAAGGGAGACAGGGAGGTAGAGATGGTGTGGTGAGCTGACCTGAGAGTGAAAGTGGTCACGCTGGGTGAGGATGTCATAGAGGTGACGGTGTGAACATGATCTCGCATAGGGGTCTCTCTCCCTCACCCGACTCACATTATAACTGAAACAGTGTGTGCGTGTGCTTGCGTGCCTTCACTGGCCGTGTATGTGAGAGTTTGGAAAGGGAAAGGGCGGGGACCTGGGAGAGTAAGAGTAGGCGAGAGAGAGAGAGA
The DNA here is from genome assembly GCF_003789085.1 of Penaeus vannamei. Taxonomy (NCBI): domain Eukaryota; kingdom Metazoa; phylum Arthropoda; class Malacostraca; order Decapoda; family Penaeidae; genus Penaeus; species Penaeus vannamei. Next base: position 135,137 of record NW_020870786.1, on the reverse strand, counting down.
GAGAGAGGGCCGATGGATAGATAAAGAGGGAAGAGGGAGGAAGAAGATAGAGCGATAGGAGAA
>NW_020870786.1:127574-132574 GCF_003789085.1 Penaeus vannamei | reverse complement strand
GTAGATACCGGCGGTCTTTTGACGGTGCGTGGCCGGGCGATGATTAGCAATTGCACAGGAAAGCTGGCAGATACGTTATGGGAATTGAGTTCAAGTCCCCAAAAGGTCTTCCTGCCATGACACGAAAAGAAATTTTAACGTTGATCAGTGGGTAACCTTGCCTGTTTCCAGTCCACACCAGACGCGAAAGGGAGAGTGTAATTTAAATCTCACCTATCACGAGTTTACGTCATCAGCGGCGTTCGGAGATCCTGACCCTAAAAATATACGCTATGAACTTGTGAAACTGGCGCGCGGTAATCATTAGTACAGCGGGTGATAATTCTCGAGTCCGCACGTCTTAAAGACCTCCCACTTACGGCCGGACACCCGGTACTTGGAGCAAGAAATGCAGTCAAGGACTTTTCCCTCGACCAAGGTGAAAAGCCACGTAATGGCCACAATCTCGCCGATATTCCCATACAGGCGACGTCGCCAACTGAGGGAGCTACAAGGTTTATCGGCACGTGCGGACGCTCGCGCGTCGTGCGTGCGCGTTCCCGAAGGTGTCACTACTCCGGCGTCTCTCTGGAAGGGAAGGAAATGGCAGGAGGAGCGGGGGCGGAGTGATAACGGCAAAGAGCAATAACCTTGCAGGTAATTGGCCGGAGAGAGAAAACTATATGGGATGAAGAATCAATGTGAACAATCCGCGACAACTACCGCACAAACGCCGAGGCACGGAGAACAGGAGCAACGGAAATTTAAAGAGGCAAAAATGAGGAGGAGGAAACGCCCGTTGCATATGAACATTTCTGCACACTTGAGTTCTCCGAGTTCATTTCTGTCCGACTAAAAGCAAAAAGAAAAAGAAATAAAAATTCACAAAAGAAAACTGTTCATACGTTTCTTTTTCTAGAAAAGAAACCGACTTGACTTTTCCACTATCACTGACACGAGGCCACTACGAGGAAATATGCGACGAGAGAGAGGCGAGAGAAAAAATAGAAGAAAAAATGCAAGAGTGAAATTATCTCCCACACCACTAATTTTAGCGCTGTCCCATTTGCTTGCGGTATCTGTGTGCAGTCATAATTACTTTCACGTGTCGGGTTTATGTGCAAAACGCGCAGACAAGGCGGTGGGGAAGCTCGCAAACATAGAAAGCAAGCAGGGCGATTAGTATGCAAAACATATCAATCATGCAAAAATACTCCGACTGGATTCTGAAAACATATTGTCCGCGTGCGCAGTGTAATTTTCTCTTTCTCTTGGGTTACATAAATAGGTCGCCCCAAGACCACAGTGCTTCCCCTTTGTCTAGTTCTCAGAAGGTAAGCTCTTGGGAAAAAAAGGCAAAATGCTGCGTTCCGTGGCTGAACAACCAAAAAGTGCAAATCTCTGTTCAGTTCATATAATCTCGTTCCGTTCAGTTCAGCGGTCATAGCTTCAAACTAAATCATTGCACGCTTGCTTACGAGACGGCTTCAAACTATACTAAGATAACTAAAAGAGAAAAAGGGGGGAGCAAGATAGAACTCAAGTGTCACGAATTTCCATTGCATCCTCACTTCCCCTTCCTTGATGACAGCGGTTTCCAGCGGTGGAAATGGCGACATTGGTGGCAGTGTTGAAATGTGTGATCAACTACACGACGATGACGCTCGCTGCAGCATGAAGGAGGTACTTTCCCTATGACAACACCACGAGAACGCCACCTCAAAAAAGAGGGAAACTGTCTGCTCTCCCTCTTCCATCTGCTCAAGATAAACGGTGTAGAGATATCCACTCCCTGAGATTGTCGACTGCTGATGCAAAAGAATCCATAAATGCAACATAGCACCGACGCGTCTACCCTTCCCCCTAAAAAAAAAAAGCGAAAACGCATTTACTAACTTCCACCTTGCCTCCCCCAATCTAAGTCCGAAACAATGATACAGAAAAAAACCCTGGCAAGCTCAAGGACTCCCTCAATGAAGCCTTCCTTCCCCTAACCCCAACCGCGCGCGAAAAAAAGAGAGTGTCACGGCTGGAGAACGGTCTCAGCCGTTTTTTGTATTTTGTTTTTATGTTGTTTTTTTTTCCTCAGGCTGAAATTCGGAGTAAATAAAGCGAGAGTGAACACCTTGCTCGCGAATATTCCAGGGGCTACGATCGCCGCTTGCCTTTGGGTCGAGTTGGACAGGAAATATCCAAAAAGCTTTCTGAAATGATAATGAACTGAGGAAGGGTGGCTGGTGGGGTGAGAAGGAGGGGGGACGAGAATCAGGGAGGGAAAGAGAAAGGGGGAAACAGGGAACGAAAGAGATAAAAGGGGAATCATGGAGGGAAAGAGAGAGAAAGGGGGAAGCGAGGAGGGTGGCTGATAGATACCGTAAGAACTGACTAAGTTTGAGTGTGTGGTTGACACAGGCAGTAGATAGATAGACTGATAAATGAGAGAGAGAGAGAGAAAAGAGAGTTCATGCGTGTGCGGGTGTGCTTGACGGGGGTGAAGTCTCGTGACTTGCAAACGGTGTCACCCACTTCAAACAAATCCAAAACGAATTCCGCTAACTCTCCTTGTCTTTCTCTTCCCCAATCCGTGTGTGTGTAATGAATGAATAAATGAATAAATGAATAAATAAATAAATAAATAAATTATATATATATTATATATATATATTATATATAATATTATATATATATATATATATATATTATATATATATATATATATATATATATATAATATATATATATATATATATAGATATAGAGAGAGAGAGAGAGAGAGAGAGAGAGAGAGAGAGAGAGAGAGAGAGAGAGAGAGAGAGAGAGAATTACAATATTCCATAGGTTAGCAGTTATTTACATTAATTTCATTAAACAATCACTCTGCTTAGGTGCATTTCATCTAATTCATGCGAAACTTCCGATCAAGCCGGCGAGTCATTCCGTCGTACAATGTAAGTGGTGACCATAACCGACATGTTAACACAGTAAAATAGCAATCAAGCGTCTTGTAGGCCTATCGAGCTTACGACCTACAGCACCAACAACACATCCAGGACTGCCCAGCATCAAAGAGAATGTGGATACTCGCTCGATCACGCTGCCTCCAGACCGGGGCAACCTTGAGCCACGCCTGCCATGGTTCCTGAACCACCACCAAGAGGTCGGCTCGCCGCCGCTGCTTCTCGTGCGAAGGTGCAATTGTGCTCTGCGTTAACCGTGACGGGAGGCTCTATGAATTTCGAGTGCAACGCTCAAGTATACATGTGGCTAGATCCATCCATCAAGGTTCGAGGGCAAGTGCCAAAATTTCCAATGGGATAGTGTGAAGGTCAAGGTTCAGCTGCCCGAGGCCACTGCGTCTGGACTACTCGACTTAGAAGAAACTCGTCAAGAACACATACCTCTTAAGGGGAATTTACGAGTGAATTTAGTATCAGCATATGGACTAATCTCTACGGCGGTTCTGCGGTGTAAAATGCAAACTAATTTTCTACCACGTACACTATCTAAAAATTATAACAAAATAGGCTCGTATCTCATCAAGCCCTGCCTTCTATGAGATGAAACCCGCGAGCTGGTTTGGCGAGTCAGACTAGAATACAATTATGTTTTTGTACGTTTGCTAAATGTCGTTTGAGCTTAAAAGCAAAACGTTCGTTCAATTATTCTTACAAACAAATGCAAACGTGATGTAATTGGCCTTATGTGTCCCAGCCCTACATCCCACCGAGAAAAAGTCGAACCATGCCCGGGCAGCGAGGTCGAAGGTCAAATGTGAGACTGGAGACACCCCTCCCCCTCCACCAAACCACTCATAAAAAAGCGAAGCGTTTCTACTTCAAGGTGACACGAGACAAAGAGAGCGAGAATGGGCGTGACGACCACCACTGTCGAGCTGCTTGCGTACAAACGCTCGGTCTGGGCGCTCCACTGCCGGCTTCCCTGGGGCATCTGAGGGGCACCTGGCTCCACGCGCTCGAAACTGGATGCCCTGCCGTGCTGCACGGCCACTCAAACCTCCGATTTGTGAAAAGGCACATTTACGACCGCGTGGAGGGCGTTATCGATCCATCTGGCGAGCAGGCACGGGCGTGTGTGTGTGATGGCCTCTCGGACCCGCGGTGTTGCTATGGAACATATTTTTTGTATATGTATGTATGCATCTGTGTGCGAATCTATGTATAAGTGTGTAAGTATATATATACTCTATGTATGTACGCATGTATATACTGTATGTATGTATGCATGTATAAACTGTGTCTGTCTGTATGTATATACGTATATATGTATGTATGTATGTATGCATGTAAGTATGTATGCATGTATGTATGTATGCTGTATGTATGTATGTATGTATGCTGTATGTATGTAAATATTTATGTATATATGTATGTATGTATGTAAATATTTATGTATATATGGATGGATGGATATATGTAAGTACATTCAAACATACGTATGCATGTCTTTAAGCATTTATGTATAAACATATATGTATGAATGTATATATATGTATGTATGTATATATAAATACATTTACATGTATATACTTGTATGTATGTATGTATGTATGCATGCATGTATAACCTATATGTCTGTCTGTATGTATATACGTATGTATGTATGTATGTATGTATGTATGTATGCATGTATGTATGCATGTATGCATGCAAGTATGTATGCATGTATGTATGTATGCTGTATGTATGTATGCTGTATGTATGTATGTATGCTGTATGTATGTAAATATCTATGTATATATGTATGTATGTATGTAAATATTTATGTATATATGGATGGATGGATATATGTAAGTACATTCAAACATACGTATGCATGTCTTTAAGCATTTATGTATAAAACATAATAGTGTATGAATGTATATATATGTATGTATGTATATATAAATACATTTACATGTATATACTTGTATATACATACATATATACATATACATGTAATAACAACATACATACATATACATGTATATACTGTATATACATATCCATATATACTATACAAGT
>NW_020870786.1:105129-110129 GCF_003789085.1 Penaeus vannamei | reverse complement strand
AAGAAAAAAGTTTGTTTATGGACCCTTTTTAAAATATATCTTTAACAAGTTGAAGAAAAAAAAAATGGCCATTGGGCATGCGGAACCTGTGGAGAGTTGTGTAAAGTCATTTATGTTGATTATCATTGCAAATAATTAAATAAAAACTTTTGGATACAAGGTTGGGGTGTGTTGTCCATATATTTATAGCACCTACGGCCTACTGGTATGTATAATACCAGAAATGCATGAAAAAGGTGTAATTACTATATCAATTCTTGAGAAGGACCATACAGAAGACTACCGTTCAAAATTCCATATGATTTTTTTCTTTCTTTAGAGTAAATGTCATTATGAGCTATCATTTTCATCATAAAACAAGTTACATCATGCTTATTTTTTCTGAAAACTAAAAAGAATCACCCTCCTGCAAGCCCTTCATAATGAAGTGCTGTTTATAACACAAACAGCCTTGTTCAAGCAAAAACAATTTGTAAGTATTAGAGGAAACAAACCACCAGAGATAAATAAAACTGAAATATTCTTTACACATGCAAACCACTTATAAACTACAGCATAATACAGGGAATCACTTTTGAATGAAAGTGGGATAGATTATTGCTAAAATCATGTTTTATCATATTAACCCATTGGATCCAGTAGCATCACGGTGCTGAAAACACGTTAGTGGTGTTGCTTAAGTAGCCAACATCCCAGGGTTGTGACACGTTAGGCGGGGAGCGCACAAACACCATTAGCAGTCACAAGACACTGTGCCTCCCTTTTGCAAAAAAAATTTTTTTTACTCTCTTAGCTTTATTGCCAATTTCCAATGTCTATATTTGTCTTTTGATATGCTTTACCAAGTTGGCAGTAGCTTATTTTCCTTGCACAGACTCCATATCATCTCTATGTAGTAAATAACTCAGTGCAAATGTGAAAAATATGGAACATTTGGTTATTTGTGTTGTATAACTCATTGTTTTGTCATTTTCAATTTTACGTAATACTACCTGTGCCACCAGTCACAGCAGCCAGTAATGCGGTGCACAGCTTGGAAATGGCATCCTCCCTGGAGCCAGCACTCTTCCAGTCAATGCTCATGCACATTACATTCCACATTCATTTATCAATGGGAATAATGCTAAAGTCCCCTTCTAAGTGGTAAATGAGTCAAATCACACTCCAAGAGATTTGTGCACTCGTGTCAAGTCTTTTCTGTCACCCAAGCCTCGGCCATTTTGCCCATTGACAGTATGTTCATGTCTCCAGCTGTGCTGTCTAATCCAGTGGTAACATACTGGGCTTGCAATCTTGCTGACCTGCGTTCAATCCTGCGTACTACCAGTGTATGTTAACCCCAGCCATTCCTTGCACATAGGGGGAGATTTAGTAGCAAAATAAAACAGACAGTATGTCACAGCAAAGAATATCCATTGTAATAAATGGAATTAAAACTAAATCTTAAATCGACTCAAGGTTTTCCATGATTTGACCACAATGTCATCCTGGTTCAAGGTGTATGTTTAGAGTTTTTAAAAAGCTAGCTATATGCCAAGAGCATTATATGAAGTGTGATATGTAAGAGGAGGAATAGGAAATCAATGGATTGGTAAATGAAAGGAAGTGACTACTAGTGTGGCATAAAAGCCCCTGATTGGTGTCCTGCGCTTGCATAATGAAATGAACAAGACGGCAGTGGTGTGACATGAGAAGACAATACTAGTCACAGTTATGTTAAGGGGACCGTCTCTGAGAGAGGGGGGGGAGGGGGTTAAATTAAGATAGTTAGCGTATAGTATAGGTACATGGATGAGGAAACTACCAAACGAGTATTAACCGCCTGCTATGGCTCGTTGTCTTGCAGCCGGCGTGCGAGTCCCTCAGCACCCGGAGAGGTACGTCGCTATTGAGCGCCCAGGTACACCTATGTGGACTTTTGCTTGCGGCAATCGTGCATAAGGCATTTAATTATGACATTGCGCATAGATATGAGTTCGTGAATGTTCAAGGAACACTTTTATACCAATATCAGGAAAAAATTATATCACCGTGATTTATGACTAAATATTTTGTGAAATATATCTAAAAAAAAAATGTATGTTTTGTGTCCTTTTACACACGAAATATGCTTTGATCGAGACTCCCTGGTAATATGTTTTAGTTTACGTGGTAATATATACGTATATCACATACAAAGCACTAATGTTTAAAAATAGCCTTATAAGGAAGGATTGAAATATTTCCGTTACATTTCGCTCAACGGTCGGTACATCACAGCAGGGGCAATTTGAATTGATTTGAAATTGGTAGTTACCGTTGTAAAGACCAATTCAATACGAATGTTACCTAAATGTCGGATTTTTAAACTTCGGATGTATAAGCGAGATACAGATTATTTCATGTTGAAGATGATAGTACTCAGTAATACCTGCTCTGAAATAAAAACTATATGGAATTTTGAGATCGGTTGTATGCATAGTCTTCGTCTGGCGTTCAAAAAGCTATCGCATCCGTTTCGTGCGTTCCCGATAAAAATGAATATGTTTAGACATTACCGTAAGTCTTAGGCACCATAAATTGGCAAATATCCCACAACACATAGGCGTCTGCATGATTTTATGCACTTCTTACTAAAGATAATGGGTGCAAATGGCTAATCATAAACTTTACACTTGTTCTCCCTTGCAATCTGTTAATATTGACAATTATCAAAGAAAATGGGTATGAGAGGGATAACTAATAAATTTTATTATTTAGATATGAAAGTCAATGTAGGCCTACTAAATGATGATGATTAATCTTTTTAACTTTATGTGCGTGCATTCACGTACATATGATCCTCCTCGAAAATTATAAACACCCAGTGACCATCTCCCCCTCCTCCCCCCTGTGTGAGGCATGGGGAATATTCCACGACTTTCGTAAGTTCTCGAATTCAATGTACTAAATTCATATGCTTTTGAAATTCTCAAAATTGAACCACCATGTTGTATTCATGCCAGGACTTTATAATTAGAATGATTTTGTACTAATGTTGCCATCCACAGTTCCCCATTTCTTCAAAAAATAAAAAATAAATAAAAAAAAAAATGGAAAATAAAAAAATAAAAAAAAAAAAAAAAGGTTTTTATCTGGTTTAGATTAGTTGTCTCTATGGTAAAATGCATTTATTAAGCTTTTCACACGAAAATAAAGTACACTAAATAAGCATTTTTTTGATATATAATATCATTAGATTCAGAGAAAAATAACAGAGATAATGAACTTTGGCAAGGTGCCAAATACAAAACGCCGTAGCTCAGCCATTTTTTTATGAATCTTCGGTACTTCCCAACTCACGTAATTTTCATGCGATCCAAATGCAGTTTGTTGCTTTCACTAGAGCCTCGGCGTCCCATAGCCATGTAAAAGGCCGATTTTTGAATTTTTGCCTTAATCAAAAAAAAATAATATTTTAATGCTGAAAAACGCATTCAAAAATAGTTCTCTATGTCAAGCTGTCCCCCGCCAAAAAAAAAAAAGGAAATTCAAAATTCGGCCTTTTACATGGCTATAGGCTAGAGTTGATCTAACACTAGCATTTTTGGGGGAATATTCTGTAAAGAGCTCTGATAGTTGGGAAGTACCGAAGACATACCAAAAGAAACCGATTTTTTTCAACTTTTTGGGGGGTGCCCCCCCCAATGGGGGAGCAAAGTTAAAATTTATATATATAACGAAGCGCAATTCTTTGCTCTATAGCATGCAAAAAGAATCAATCAGTTATCTCTAACCGATATTTTTTTATGATGTATAGAGTAGGGAAAGGTGGCCATTCTCAGGGACGGTCCCCTTAAGTTAGGTTCATACTCATTACCCAGAAATGAAGTTTATATGCACATACACACATGTGTGCCGTATGCCTAACCTGAAATGAAATATGCCGTACAGTACCATAAAATCTACTTCACACTTTCTAGGTTTCATTCACTGGAAAATTTTGGCAGGAAAACATGACTGATTGGCATAGGCAAAGGCAGGCCAACAAAGGGAGACGGGTATGGAGGGTGATATCATAGTTGGGGTTAAAGGAAACTTGGCAAACGGTACAATAATATATATTATTGGACACTAAATATGCCTCACTCAGGGTAATTGAGAAGTTGCTAATTGTAGATTCTTGTTGCAGGATAAGACATTTGGAATAAAGAACAAGAAGGGTGCCAAACAGCAACGCTTCATTCAGCAGGTACAACATCAGGTTAAGCATGGCGGCAATAAGTCAGCAAGGGATTTGGAGAAGGAAAAGGAGGCTCAAATGAAGAAAAAGGAAGACAAGAAGAAGGAACTGGCCCAGCTCAATGAACTTTTTAAACCCGTCCAGCAACTTGCATCGAAAGGTTAGAGCATCTGAGTGGAAAGATTGTTTAGATAGTCAGAGCTAATAATTTCAACAAACTTACATGAACATTTTTGCAATATGAACATACACCTTTACCCTTCGTAGCTTTTTAACTACATGCTGCTAGGGATGGCATGTGTTTACATGTAGATGTCTCCACAAGTACTAAGTCACCAATGACAAATTATGAGAACTACCTGTCTCACCTTTTTACCCTTTTCCTTGATTTTTGGTAATATTTTCTTGGATTTAATACTGCTGTTTATGTCAAAATTTTATATAGTAATTATAATATTTACAAGAAAAATAAGTGTCAATATTGATAGCATTAGTAAAAAAAAAAAAGTGCTTAAGTGCCTGTTAAGACCTGAGTGCATGTTTGTGTACTTTTTTCTCCTTTTCTTCTCCTCCTCTTCTCTTCTTCTCTTTCCCTTCCTTCTTTTCATCCTCCCTTGTCCTCCTCTTCCTCCTCCTCCTCCTCCTCTCCTCCTCCTCCTCCTCTCTCGTCTCTTTCCCTTCCTTCTTTCATCCTCCCCTTCTGCCTCCTCCTCCCTCTCCTCCTCCTCCTCCTCTCCTCCTCCTCCTCCTCCTCTTCTCTTCGTCTCTTTCCCTTCCTTCTTTTCATCCTCCCCTTGTC
>NW_020870786.1:85129-95129 GCF_003789085.1 Penaeus vannamei | reverse complement strand
TTGTTATTGGTAAGACTGACACTTCGAATGTGCACCTCTGCTCTCAGGACTATGCACACCCACCTCCGGCTGTTATCGTACCGACGTGGGGAACTGGAAACGTGACCCTCTATCACTGCTGTAAGAACACTTGTAATTGTTACTATATGTTCTCAGTAATTGTTATGGTTAAAAAGCAAAATAATGTGCTGGACATCAAAGGTTATGTAGCACTATAGGAAGGCGTAGTATCAGAAAGAGTAGAAGGAGATTCATTAATAATTAGGAGCTACACATAAACAGTCATACAGCATTAGCATGGGTTTGGAAAGGGTAAAGATGGAGTTAAGAATGAGTGAAGAGGGAATTAGATCAAGTGAAGGATGTGTATGTATCTGAGGAAGGAGAACAGGTTGTCAAAGCAGAATCTGGAATTCCGTAAGGATCTGTAACAGGTTAGGAGGTTGGTGATAATAATATCATGATAATTTAGTTATATTCCATTTTATATAATGGTTATTCTTGGTACGATTGGCTATCTGTTTCACTTTGCTTCTAAACTGACCCCGATGTGAAAGGAATGGCTGGGGTTTCCATCCACTGGCGGTACGCTGGAATTGAACGCTGATCAGCATGATTGCTAGACGAGACCAGTGCATCACATATGTAAGTGTGAGAAAGCAGAGGTATGGGCTGCAGTACAGGACAGCATAATGCGTGGAACTGAAAAAGAAGCATTACATAGGGGACATAGCGGCGGATGGGGAAAGGAGCGTATCCATGCGCGTGGAGAAAGGTGAACATTGAGGAGAAGCAGAAGTTGAGGGATAGATAGTTTGGTGACAAAGTTCGTGGAATCGGCATAGCATCTCAGAGAGAGAGGGGCAAGGCGTCGAGAGATCACATGCCTGACGGCGTACAGGTAAGTTCTGGCTCTCAACTGGAAAGGAGGCGCCTAGAGCCAAGCGCAGATTGCAGTGATGGATTGTATCAAGGTGAGCAAGAAGGGAGGTAGAGGCAGATGAATAGATCTGGCATTCTTAATCAAGAGTGGAGAGGATCAGGATAACATGAAGGAGGAGGAGACTTGCTATCTGAACCCCAGGATAAATGGGAAAGACTTTTTCTTTTCTGGAAAAGATATGGTCTCACCAGGACTGTTTCGAGTAAAAACTAACCCCAAGGAAAAGAGCACCATATAAGAAGAGTAGAGGCTTGGAACTTACACGTGCGTGAGAGGAAATTATGGAGGTAGGAAAGCAAAAGCCATGATTATTGGCTTAGGAAGATCCTGATGATATTGCAGACGAAGAGTTGGAGGAGAGTAGGTATGGACGGACCTGAGGCGATGGTTAAATTATTTACATGTGATGACCGAGCCCCTGGCGGTAGAACTGAAACAATGGCATTAACAGCAGGTGAGCACACTGCCGTGCGGGACATCTTCAAACTGAGGAAAAGATGGTGATGTGGAAGAAGCAATTTTGACCTGCGTTTGGAGGATTTTACAAAGACACCCATGTCTCTGCATATCCCTAGAGAGGACAGTTGTTTGAGTATATGGAATAGCTATGTGGTTTCATGTGTCAAAGAATATAGCTAATACCGAGTCATGCCGTGCAAATGTTGATGTAATATATGTCTCGAAATGAGCTGCACTTCGGGCACGCCAGAATCCAAACCGGGAAAGAAAAGGAAGATTGTGAGCTTCGCAAGATCCCACATTAAGCGGAAATTAATCATTCTTTCTAGAAGTTTGCACAAGCAGTTAGGTAGAGCAATGGTAATCGTGAGGGAGGGTACCCAATGTATTGGGTTTCAAGAAGGAGAGAATAAGGGCTTCACGCCAGTAAGAAGGAGAGTTTCCAAATGTGATTGAAAATAGTTAATAGGAAAGATAGAAAGGCAGATGGAAGGTTTCGGAGCATACGGTAATGAATACCGACAGGGTTTTCGTGGGTGCTGTGACACGACTGTAAGGCAGCGTGAAGTTCAGAGGAAGAAAAATTAGCATTATAGGACTCAGCAGAGGGCAGGGAGGTGATAGGAGTGCGTTCTCCAGTGGTCTTAATGAAAGAAAAGTGTGAAGGAAGGTGAGAGCCACTACTGAGCAGGCTAAAATAGTCAACCAGTTCATTAGCGACCTAGAGAGGATCGGAGATGAGAGGATCTCGAATATGAAAGACGGGGCCGGATGAGGGATGTTTGCCTGGCAGTTGATTGATCCGATGCCAGCCAGCTGAAACAGATGTACATGTAATAGAGGAAACAATTTTGCCAGCTAAAAGTTTTACTGTTCCAAATTGTGCGATGAAGACTGATGGGTGCTTCTTTTAAAGAGATAAAGGCTGATAGCTGACTAAGGGTGCCTCACTTGTGACGGTAACTGTTCCATTTAACGTGATTTAAACGAAGCGCTTTGGTGCAATCAGAGTTCCACCATAGAACACACTTGGAGATATGTGGTCCGGAGGTTCGGGGAATGGCTGTATAGGCAACTCTTAGGACAGTAACTGTCAAACATTGTAGTATATCTGAAATGAACGAAAGGGAGGATGGAGGGAGAGGAATAGTAGAGAGTGAAGTAAAAGTATGCCAGCCAGCTCTATCAAAGCACCATTGTGGGGGATTTGGAAGTGGGGCATATAAAGTAGGAGATAGGACTGGAAAGTGGTCTAGAAGTGACCAATGGAAATCTAAATGGAAAGGGGAGCATAAAGAGAGGTCAAGGCGCGGAAACAATTGCATGCGCGTGTCAAAGTGTGTGGGGCGATCTGAATTAAGAATAACAGGGTCAGTTGTGGAGAGAAAGCGTTCCAGGGATCGGCCACGGTGGAATCGCCGAAAGGAGTATGGCGTCTTAGAAGATGAAAAGATGTGACGAAGATCAGGTCTATTAGAGTGGAAACCGCGAACATTCCAATGTAGAAGAGCTATTAGGAATTACCATTATCATTGAGCGATAAGGGTAAAAATGCGTGTCGCAGAAGTTGGAGGGGAAAGGAGCTAGTGGGATGAGATAAGGGATGAGGAGGAGGTGAAGTATCAAGAGGTATGTTAGGTGGAAGATCTGGGGAAGGGTATTGTTTATGTGGTAATGAAAGGGGCAGCGGCGACGGATGGTGGGTTGATGTAGATGAAGCTGGAGGGGGAAGGGGTAGGAGGAAGGGGTGTAGGGGGAGGATGGATGTCGGCAGTCACTTTGAGTGTAGAGGGAGTGGGAGTAGTGAGATTGGAGGATGGAGGAGAGGTTTCTGTGTCAATCTGGGACACGATAAGAAAGTTTTGATTATCTACATAAGTTTCATGCAATGGTGTTGGCTGGGGAGGTTTGAGAAATGGTTTTCCTAAGAGGAGGAGAAGAGGAACAGAGGAAGAAGTAGGTGGAGGGGAGGGCGTGATTGGAGAAGAGGGGTGGAACGTTTAGATTGTTTACTGCAGGGAGAGCGATGAGGGGGAGGGCAGGTGTCGGGATAGTGGTAGAATGGCAAAAGAATTTGACTGGGAGAGGGAAGGGACAGAAGTGAATATACAAGATGGAGGAGGAATAGATAAAGGGGGATGTAGAAACATCTTGGGAGGAAGGGGGAGGGGCAGGGCGAAGGACATTATTGTCTGGCCTCGCATAAGGTATATAAGTATAAGTACTTATTTAGACCTTGCTCCAAATATGGGGAAAGCGAGTGTTGAGTAAGGTTAATGGATCCCGGGTGGAAGCAGCCCCGCGGTATGACGAAAGGAATCCTCACAACAATGAACATAAAGCATGTGATAATTCAAGCCGTAATATGAAAACGGTTGTATTCAAGATGGCTATAAGATATTGGCCAAAATTGTGCATGCATGCACTGCATTGAAATGAAAATGTTTATTTTTCCCCTTACATACATCAAGAAATATAACACACCACCACACTATTTCTAGAATGATATTACTTTAAAATGATACCTCGTTTATGGCATGTAAAAAGCTGGACGAAAATGCAGTGATTTTGCAAGGTCTGTCAATCACCACTCTTCAAGTAAGAATTGAGCATAATTTGAGAGAAAATGGTCAGACTGAGGAGAGGACACACATTAATCACTTTCACCCAACAAGCAGCTGCTTCTCAACAGAGGTACATGACAAAAAGGACTGGAAGCCACACTGTTTCAGGACTGTACTGTGTATGATACAATATGGCTCTCACACCTTAGGAGGTGGATAGTATGAGTTGGTGAAAAAAAAGGAACAGAAACAGGAAGAAAAGACTGAGTACTGAGGCCCAAGGCAGGGACGATCCGCAGCATTAGATCCATCTCCGTCTCCTGTAGGCCCTATCACACTAGCACTTTTTCCGTCAATTTCTGGGGTTCCGTCTGAATCTGAGGCTTTCCGCCTCCCAGACCAAGGCGGTTACAACCGTTTCTGTCTGACTAATTTCCGTGTTGATCTTGTGTTATTAATAAATTAGATAGGATGAGTGAATATAAACGTAAGCTAATATTTTAGAACATTCGTAATATATATTATACATCATTATATTTCTTCAAAGTAACTTAATATGTATGAGAATGTTCATGTGATTCCTGGGACCTCACTGCGATAGCGCCATGTTTGTTTACACAATTTTCATACGGAGTTCATTCGGAAATGAAAAAAATAGACGGAAAAAGTGCTAGTGTGATAAGGCCTTAAGACCCCCAAAGCAACAACGGGCATAGGATTGGGGGGATTAAACAGGGGGATACTGTGCCCAGGGTTCTCTGAGGTTGCTCTGGACTGACCCAAAGTCAGCCTTTTAAAACATGACTCGAACATCTCAGTAAGTGAATAGGAGTTAAGGAGAAAGAGCGGAAAGGGGGAAAAGAAAAGACCCAGCAAAAATTTCCCCCTCATGACAACAATGGGCATGGGACTGGGGAGGGGGTCACATCTTGCGCAAGGTTAATAAGTATATAGACTTTGGTTACTCATGTGTGTGGTTTTCACATATTCTTATTCTAAATACATAGAAATTGGTAAAAAAACACATTCATTTTCCATTATTTTTTATTCAACATGACATCACCCATATAGTGCTTGAAGGGATGGTTAGTCTTCATGAAACATTGGCTTACTGATAATTATCTCTGAGAGAGACCAACCCACCTCTATAGTAGAGTTCAGATACACTAGGCATCAAGGGCAAGAAATTTAGAAGTCTAAGGCCATCT
The DNA here is from genome assembly GCF_003789085.1 of Penaeus vannamei. Taxonomy (NCBI): domain Eukaryota; kingdom Metazoa; phylum Arthropoda; class Malacostraca; order Decapoda; family Penaeidae; genus Penaeus; species Penaeus vannamei. The sequence goes on along the minus strand of NW_020870786.1, from coordinate 89,955 downwards.
CAGGATATATTATGAACATTTACATACGGTGGTATCCTCCTACGTACAAAAACAAATATTTAACATAAAACAAGCCTAGATATACATATATATAGCCCTTGTATGTAAGGCAAGAGTAATTGCTTAGCTATAATCACTGTGTATACTTGAACATGTGCAGTTGTGGTTATATATTTCTCAACATTTCCTGGTCTTCATTAGTGATATCTGGCAACAAAGGTATAGTGAGTACTGCAAATAACATTTTTTATGTATGGATGCAGACATTTATGATTAGTCATTACAAATGTGATGTGGGTTTGAGAAGTATTTGTCGGTGGTATACTTCAATCACCAACAAAAAATGTAATCACTGAAAACAAACATTACATACATAACACCAATTTCTCTCATCATACCTCATTTAGCATTAGGGTTATATTTCAGAAAAGCACAGCTTCAACTGAAATGGTATGTGAAATTTTTTGTCTGCTATTAAAGTACACTATAGTTCATACCTGTTGCCAACTTTTTGCCTGTCTGGTGCCACAGAAGTTTGAAATGTATTTTTTCACTTGCAAGTGAAAACAAAATAAAAGTTAACGACTCCATCAAACAGAGTTCAAGTGTATTAGACAATGGGGGAGACGAAGGAGAGGAAATACATCTGAATTATAGCACATGTTTAACAAAAAAATAGAAATTCACTGATATAGCTTGGTGAAACCATATTCATAGTATATATATAAGATATGACTTCACAGGGCTATACATCATCATGCCACAGCTATAGCCACAAAAAGATACAGAACCTTAGAAACTGTTAAGAAATCGAGTCAAGGCCATAGCAGGCATTCATTTAAGGATGATACCTCCTTTTTGAAAGGGAACAGTAGAAGATACGAGTTATCCTTTGCCCTCAAAGACTTACATTGGATTTTAGACACATGGACTTAAGAAGCATAATAAATTCACATCATCTTCATTTCCATGCTTTTATTGTTTTTATATCTTACTAATTTCCCATTTTTGTTGATATAACTTACTAGTTCCATAAACAGATTACATTACTTATTATTCAATATTTCATTACAAAGACAATTTTTTCAGCTAATATTTAAGCTAAGATCTCAGGCATTCAATCAATATACTTTCGTTCATTAAAAAAGGTGCATTCATTCATTCATTAATCCTTTGCCAATGGGTGGCATGTACATACATGCCATGGCATGGATGGCCTCTTCTCCAGGTGGTATGTACACTTATGCTCCACATGCAGAGCCCACTAACATTGTTTGCACTAAACAATTGTTAGTTTGTTTTGCTACGGCCCTTCAACTGTAAGTTTGAAGTCGCATTTTAGCCTTCTTCATTGTATAATCATATATGCTATAGCCAAATGCATAGAAAAAGAGGGAAAGTTATATTCTCCTAATATTCCCTTGAGCAGCTGGATACACTTAGTGTGCATTATAGTGCATGAAGCTCCCATTGGCATTGGGTTAAAAAAAAAATCCTATTCCTATGTTGCCATCCATCCCTGATCCCAAAAGAGCGTTAAGAAACATATGACCTTGGCTGCACCTGTGAATTCACGTATGTCAATAATGAATATTATGAAATATGAGTAACATGGATAGCATGATCAGAAGCTTCTTTCCAAGTAAACTTGCTGACAACTGCAATCCCGACACAGATAATTAGTGGTGTTCACTAACCTGGTCAATGGCAGCTCTATTCTGAAATTTGGTGCTTATGGTTGTGTACACATGTCCCTTTAGGTTTATAAATAATGAAGTATTATTTTGTCAAGTCAAACAACCAAGTAACAAAATAAATTATATTTATGACAAAAAACCACAACAGAAATATAACTAATTTATAAATGCTGTGATTTGGAACCTTAAAAAACACCAGAGTAAAGACTTCCTTCAAGTTGCTGTACTACACACTTAGAATTCACCTTAATGAATAAAGCAGCTTTAGAGTTAAAAATCCATCAATAAGAGTAACTTGGCCTTTAAATGCTGTATCATGTTCTCAATAACCCATATCATAATCATGTGTAAAAGGAAAATAATACATTACATATAAAAAGGAAAATATATTCCACCTCACTGGTACTGATACCTAAATACAATTTCCTGTATGAGCACAGGATTACTGTACAAAAGTGAAACTTAGAGATGAAATATTGCCCACACATATAACACGTGAAAAAGAAAAAAGGAAAGAAGAAAAATGAAAGAAAAGAAAGAAGAGGAAAGAATAGGAAACTAAGAAGAAAAAAAATCTACAAAAAATATGTAAAACATCCTTGTGCCATAACCTCAATGTACCTTGAACCCTAACATGCACATATTTAATATTACTTTAGTGCATGTAATTCTGTTACAAGAACATACAGATGAAGAAACAAACTGTAGGCCTAAAAGAGTGAGAACAAACTAAACTTTTGTTTTTAAATATACGTGACATGGTTTCAGGATTTTAATTCCAGATTCTAAGTCATCATACTCCAAAAGCATAATGCCAATGGAAGAGGAAGTTATAAATCATATAAAAAACAGAGTAAATAACTTGTTTTTCACTGGTACTGAACTATATACATTTTCCTGTATAAGCAGTGAGGATATACTGTGGGATGGTGTGTCATTTCCTGTTAACAACTGTGGAAATATCTAAAAGATAAGTCCAGGAAAAAAGAGAAAAGAAAGATAAAACAAATCTTTGGTACTATTTAAAATTCATTTACACATCTCCACCATATATTACTGACCAATGACAATGTAAGCAGTTGCATTATAAGATGATTAAATAAAACAAGAAAAAAAATATATGCATTTAACAACACAAAAAAAATATTAAACTGTCAAACAAGATACGAAAATCTATAGTAGTTTAATATTTTCCTCTATTACCGTATACAATGTGTATATCAGTATACAGATAATTCAGTGGTACTTGTAAATACTAGTATCTTATTTATTTTAACATGAAGAAATTGTTTAGTCTTTTTTTTTTGTCTCCTTAAAAAATCATTGCTCCTTCTGATGGATCTAAAACATAAAATATCTTTACATTGTATACATTCTAATAACACTCTCCATATCTATATGGCACATAAATAACTTAACTGTTCATTGCAATGTTTAACATTAAATAAATACCTACAATACACAGTAAAGATCATATAGAAAGAGTAATTCAATTTACAATATTTTAAATCTGCAAACCCATCATACTAATGCACACTTTTAACTGGAAAAGGATACAAATATTGGTCTTCTTCTGAACATATACTATGCTACTTCTGAACCTTCTGGTGTTTAACAAGTTTCATAAAAAGCAAACATTTCAACAACAGAAAGTTACCCGGTCTAAAAGAATAAATTTACATTACTATCTGTAAATTTCAATAGCAAATAAACCTAGAGACTAATTAATGCTTAACACAAATAAATATTTATCTAAACTGAATTACTGCCCTCCAATAAAAAAATAAAAATAAAAGTACATCAACCTGGAGATACATTACTATTACAGTGACAATTTCATATATCACAGGTCTTTGTATTGTTAATGGGGTATGATGGACTACTGTTTCACAATGCTTGTGTGAGTGAAACTTGTAAGAAAAATTCAAGCTTGCAGAAATAAACTGCTGGATCAACGTAGGATATTTAATTGCCCCCTGTTGGTGCCATAGATGAGCCCCTGGCCTGGGTATGGGAGCCATCGGATGCAATTCAAAGAGGTGTGCCGGTGATCACTCATGACTTCTATATCCCTCAGAAACTGTAGGTGTCCTGCTTGTCCTCGGCCATAAAACATAGGATTGTCACATAACTTGTATATTTGTGCGACAACCTAGGGAAAGATAATACAAACCATTTTAAGAAAATCATAAATCATCTAGCTATCTCCTACCTTCCTTGTATAAGAATGTTTTATATCTGTATATATATGGTATATGGTTGCTGATTCCCCTATATCTATATAGGTGTATTCCCTACTCCTACTTTCCCATTGTCAATCTCTCAACAAAGCTAAGTGAACCTAATTAATTCAAATCAACACAACATTGCCCTCAGGACATTGACTTTGAATGAACAATCATAAAACTTTTTTCAAATACTACCTTCAATTTTCTTCTGAAAGAGAAACTGTTTGACTTATAAAATTCCAATTGACGTCTATCCTGGACAATTGTCAATTTTGGAAGGCAGAAAAGAAGGCCCATTTCTGAACCTTACCTCAAAGTTGTCTCTATCATTTGCCTGCACTCTTCTACTGAGGATGTTAAAATAAGCCAACTGTCCAGATAGAGAAGAATGTTGATTCCCAGGGAAGTCAACCAGGTATGAATGGGACAAATGGTAGAACTTGGGATCTGTATAACTGTGACTTTAATGGAAAAGCTAGATACTTCCTGAACCTTGGATATATTGGGATATCCCAACACATCCTTTAGGTCTATTGAAGCCATAAATGCTCCTTGTTATAGAGCCAGCCAAACATGGGCGGAAGTTGTTATATGGAAGTGGTAGTTGACTATAAACAGACATCTAGTACTAATCAAGTTTCAACTAATTCTCTTTATTGAACTCTAAAAACATGGTTCAGAAAACTCTTCCTTTCTTCTGATTCGTCCACAACATTTTTTAATTAATTGTTTTGCAGGAAGTACTTTGTGTGTGCCAACTTGAGTAGCATAAATCATTCTACACCCCCATAACATTTATCATAAAATAAAACATTGCTCCATAGTAAAACTCTTCTATCTAAAACAAGTACCAACCACTGTCGAATTAAAGTAAACATATTGCAAATTAACTTACCTGCTT
>NW_020870786.1:67629-77629 GCF_003789085.1 Penaeus vannamei | reverse complement strand
ACGTTCCTCATACGATCTGCAAGACAAAACTCATATACTGATAAATATATACATTTAGGGGACCATCTCTTAAAAAGAGGGAGAGGAGCTAAGGGGTAAAATCTATAAATATCAGTAATAATATTAATAATAATAGTAATAATAATAATAAAAAGGTCACACCCAATTTCCTGCATACAATGCTTTTAAATTTTATATTAATCTTTTGGTACTAAATTTGTGAAGATTCCTTGATAAGAGATGATGCCATCTGCATTTTACAGCTGCTGTCACCATAAAGTAATATAAAAAATAACCTTTTGCATTATTCTCATCAATAAACAAGTGTGGAATGTAATGTGCACAAGCCATTACTGGAAAAGTGCCGGCTCCAGGGAGGACACCATTTCCATGCTCAACACTGTCTTCCTGGCCTCTGTGACCAGTGGCAGAGTTGTATTACAGAAAATTGAATAGTACAAAAAAATAAAATATATGATACAAAAAACAAAATGTTGCATATTCTCTTTTTCTTACACAAGACTTATTTACTACAAAGTGAGACAATATGGAGTCTGTACAAGGAAAATAATATTACTATCTGGATAAAGCAAATCAAAAGACAAATATAGACATTGGAAAATGGTAAAAAAAGCTAAAAAAAGTAATGCAAAATAACTTTGCAAAAGGGAGGCTTAGGGTCTTGTCACTGTGTTTGCATGGACCTGGCCTATATTGTAGGATTGTATTTCTGTCCACCATCACTGGCAGCACAGGTTGAAAAAAATTGAATATTAAAAAAAAATAAAAGGTGAGACATATAATCAAATGCAAATAAATGTTACCTAGAGAGATATATTGGAGTCTGTGCAAAGAAAACAGTCTATTACAATCTGGATACAGTATATCAAATGATAAATACAAACATTGAAAAAAAAAAAAAAAAAAAAAAAAAAAAAATGCAGAAAAAGGGATAATAATATTACGAGCCTGTGTGCCTGGCTTTAAAGCCACACAACTGTGAGAGTGGCCACTCAAGTAAGCTAAATGTACAGATTTTGGGCCATGTGTGGGTAGCAAAACACCCAGATACTAGGCAGTGAAGATTTTTTTGATAACTGATACAAGAGAATAATTTCTTGGAAGAAAGTTTTTGAATTTGTGTTGATTTTTTTCACAGAAAAAAAAGTAATTATTTACCCATGAGCGACGGTATATTTTGAAGCCGAAAATAATTGTTTCAGTCCATTTTAAAATCAGCGCACAGGGCTATCCCGGAATCTGCCTGCAACGGAATCAGAGCGCAAGCTCTGATCCAGCTAGTGGGATGCCCGGCAAAGTTTTTTTTTCTGGGTGTCTCATATGTGAGACAACCGTCATGAGTGAGTTTTAAAAAAATATATATGTAATATTCATTTTAGGGGGATTACCATTGTGTTCTATTTTTCATTGTACAATCCCAAAAAAATCTACAACGAATTTCACTGTATACCTCAAGACTATGGTATTATTGGTCAACATATTTTATTGAATTAGAATCCATAAATAAAATTGAAATGATAACAATCTACAAATATTAACTTACATGTTTTGGTTGCATATGAAGTTCAGAAGTTGGTAAATAAGGTTAAGTGCCAATCGAACTAATAGCCGCAAATCTGAAAGAAAAGATTATGTAACTAATATTTCATATTTTACATAATAGAAATCATTTTTTTTCACAATTAAAAAGTTATTTTATAAACTAATGGCCATAACAATCACCAAGAGCAAATAGCACACATGAGATGAAGTGCTTCAAGTACTTTTTACATTTCTTAAAACCTAATGCTAAAATGGAACCTCTTACAGACGAAAATGAATGAAAAACAATTCAAACTGAAACAATGAAAAAGAGAGGTTAAAAACTTACTCTGCATGTGGTTATCCATTGAACTGCTAGAACTATCTTGCTCTCCCTCCGCAGAGTCTGAGGACTGATGCCTTTCCTGCTGCCTCTGCTGCTGCTGTTCTTGTTCTTGGTTTACAAGACTGTTCAGGCGGTCAGCCATTCTCTGCAGAATTTGCCTGAGGAATATTTGTCCGATAAAAATATTGAAGAAGAAGAAAAGGTGTCATTCTTTAAGTTTAAAAACTGTTTAATTCCAATAGGAAAAATAAAGTTTGCAAGAATGACAAACAACTATCAACCAAATGGCACTGGGTACATGAACTAGCTGTCATACTGTTCACACCGAGTCAATTAGCAGGCCTACATGATCTCACCTGATTACCCTTTTCCTTGAGTTTTTTTCTGACACTATTGCTTTCCTTATTGATACTATCATTGTATCAACAAAATTATCATTACCTCTGCCAAGGTTATGTTTTTGGTAGCATTGGTTTGTTAGTTTGTTGGTTAGTAAGATAACTTGACCCACTAACGACGGGTGTCCCATATAAGAAACACCCCAAAAAATAAGCATTGCCGGGCGTCCCGCCAGTGTGACGCTGTATCGGAGCTCGCATTCCAACGCAGCAGTGGGCCGAGTCCGCCGCGGGGGCTGATTTTGTAGCCGCCCGGAATTTTTTCAAATTACCCGGCGTTAATGGGTTAAAGTTATGAACATATTTTTATGAAATTTTTACTAGAGGTGTGTCTTAGCCTATCTTAGATGCCTTTAAATTTTGGTGAAGATCTAGATCTTGCAGATGTGAGTTTTTTCCTAACTTAGATGCTATTAAATTTTGGTATTCATCCAGATCATGATCCATATCCAGGATAGTTGGCAGGATACCTCAAAAAGTTATGAACAGATTTTTAATAAAGTTTTAACCAGAGGTGTGTCTTAGTCTAACTTAGATGCCATCAAAATTTGGTGGTGGTCCAGTTTATGATCCATTAAAAAGTTTTTGCCCTTAGTCGATGGAGTCCATCGCCAGTTTATGATCCAGATCCTGCACAGAGTAATTCAAAAAGTTAAGAACAGATTTTTATAAAATTTTTACCAAACTTTTTAAAGGATTCATTAGCATTGCGAGATAGGACAAAATGGACATCACCAGTGTAATTGATAAAGAAGTGATTTTAACGTAATTCTTCAAGTGTGAATATTTTCATTGTGTCAGTGACTCTATTACCTTGGTGGAGGTATGCACTCCCTGAGTGCTTCCAGTTACTATTAACATTATGTTATCAAAACTTGCAAAAGTAAAGGAAATGGGTAAACAGGTGAGATTGAGTAGGCCAACAAAGTAGCTACTGTGAAAAAGGACTCGTGGTCCCATCTATATGGAAAAGAAAAGTAATAAACTAGTATCACAGTGGACTTGGCCCATAGGAACAAGCTCTCCTGGGACAGAAAGCAAAACTTTCATAATCTACAACAAACCTGTAACGATCTCTTCTCTCCCTTCGGAGTCCTTCTCTTAATAAAATTCGTTCAGTAGTAATGTGACGAGACCTAAGAGCTGCCATGGGTAAACGAACTGGACCTCCAGAGTTCCCAGGGATACGACCAACCGAATCTCTCCTTGCATTTATTATGTCTTGTCGTAAGCGACGCCTTGCATTGTGCCATGGACTAGAGTTATCTAGAAAGGAGTCTAAATTAATAACTACCACAAGCACTTGTAAAAGTTCAAAAGAGAAATTTCATGCATTCTTATATCAAAAATATTAACTCAGTTACTTCCATAATCAAAATCCCATATACTTACTATTTAAATCATTGCTTTGGGCCTCAGTCTCATCCAACTGCGGCAAAGGCGGGGGTACTGTTGGTGGAGGTCCTGGAGGAACAGGCCTTCGAGAAGGGGGAAGCCCACCCCATGGACTTGCTGATTCCATTGTTCTTTCAGACAATCTCTCACTATTTCTACCATGCTGTCTAGCACAGCTTCTCACTGGCAGCCCATTATTATCCAAATCTGACCACCTGTCTGACAACCTATCATATGGCCCATCACTTCTCCCACTTGACCTCCTTTCATTTAATCTGTCATATGAACTTGAGGATGGCTCTACATTGGGTCTATCTGGCACACTCAGCGGCCTGTCTGAAGACCGATGTGGAGGTCTACGTGTTGAACTAGCAGGAGACCTAGTTGATGAACCTGCTGCATTCCTGTTTAGTGCACGTGTTGCTGATCTATCATTCATGGTTGTAGAGGTATCAGATGTTTCATTTTGGTGATTTGTGCCTTCATGATCTGCAAATACCATAATTAATTATTCAGTATCTACATTAGGATCACATAAGATGCCAATACCCACTTCATACAGAACACTGAGAAACCTTGTAGAACTTAAAATAGGTAACAAAAGTTCTAGTACAGGCAGACAAATATAAAATATAGATATTAATAAACACAAAGCATTGGAAGGAAATTGGAGAGAATCAATTCAAATATCAACTGGGAAACAAATTATAGCCCACAAAATATCACATTGCCAATCTGTGAAGCAGACTGTCTACATAATCTGCTTATGCTGTTGACCATACAGCAGAAGTATTTATGTTACACAAGTCTGAAGTAATATTTGCGTTATTTACCTTGCATATCAAATGTGTTTTTAATTCTTCCATTCAATAAAGTTTAATTTCTAAACTGACCTGAACCAGCAGTACTTGTACTGGCACCATTAGCAACTTGATGAGCTATCATATTTGCAATTCTTGATGCTAAGGATGTAGTTGGCGGACCAGCTCGACGATATTGTTCTGCAAAATTATTATATTTGTTAGTGATCAATAAAGAAAGAAAAGAGGAGACAAAAAAAGAAATATGATAACTACAAATATTTCAACACACAAGCATCCAAAATACAGGTTGATAACTCTTTCTAACCTGGTGGACTTGGTGGGTCTTCTTCATGATCCTGGGATGCAGATGAAGTTACAGATGATGTTGTAGATGAAGCAGGTGATGATGCATTAAGGAAGCCTTGTAGACGTCTCTCCTGCTGTTCTAACGCTTCTTGTCTTTCTCGTAACCGTTCCTGAAGTCGCTCAAACGAATGATGTAATATCTGGGGATGCTAAAATCAATTACACAAAGGCTGAATAGTTAGTTTTACCAACATAAGAAATATCTATATTGTACTTTGTGCATCCTACATTACTAATTGTTAAAATCATTTGTAAACTTATCAAGGCCATTATGGTGAGTTTCCAGTTTTAAATAAATATCCTTTTTCTCTTTATGCAAAAGATATTTTCTCTTGAAAATCTATCTCTTGAACAAAACCTCAAAGACTGTTAACTGTACAATGGAAAAGACAGAGATAGATCAAAAGAAATATACACATATACATACATATTGTCCTTATAATAAACAAGGTGTACTTCTTTAAACTTACTGTGCGAGTGTGTGCACCATACTGGTTGCCAGATATAATGCGCACTATATCCCTGGGTTGTTCCTCAGAATCTCCTTGATCAGGTGGTGGTGTTGGCAGAGGCCCAATCACTGCTCCGGTGCCTGATGCTGATGCTCCAGGTTCTATTAATCCTCTTGTTGGAGAGGTTGTCCTGTCCAGCCCCCCTCCCAGTGCTCCACTTGCTCCATGATGGGATGCAGATAGCCCAGGTAAAGTAAGACGAGTGCGGACAGCACGGCGACGAGGAATGCGACGAAGCATGCACGGAGACATCACCCAGGGTCTGGCATAAAAAATGTGATTTGAGAAAGAGAGAGAAGGGGGGGGGGGACTGAAAGAAGAGAGGGGGAAGAGAGGGAAGGAGAGAGAGAGGTGGTGAGACAGACTGAGAGAGAAAAAGAGAAAAAGAGAGAATGACAAAAATGAAAGAAAAAGAGAAAGAGAAAGATCCTTAATCAAAATGTTACTAAGTATAATAGTCACCTGTGGGAATGTCTAGAACGTGTTCTGGTTCCAAAAGGTCCCCGCTGCAGCCGGGCTACAGTCCTGGGGCTTGTTCTGGACCAGTGACGAATCAGAGGCAGAGAGGACACGTTATCACTAGGACCAAGGCTGGGTGGCTGAGCACTAGGGTCATCTTCATTAGGAATACCAACCCTGAGAAATTGTTTTTAAAAATATGAGTACTATAATATGTCTGAAATATGCTGCAATGCTAAACATTTTTAATATTCATCTTTTCTGACTAGGAGTATTAAAATTTCTCTTATAAATTGTGTGGTTACAAGTAAAATTCCAATAAAATTATGTAAGGATGGTTGTATATTAATCCATATCACACTTGGCCAATTGCTGAGCTCACAGTTGGGCAATAATAAAATGGACTGAAAACGTGACTAAGCATCATCTGATATCTGCGATTTTTCATTATGTTGCTAATAGGTTAATTAAGACAGAAATCCTGAAACTTACCTCTGGCTGGTTGTAGGAGGGCTGTCTGCTGATGGACCATTTAAATCCTCCATAGACTGGTCAACAGAAACCCTCAGAGAATGTATCTGGTGCTGGATATCATATAACATAGAACGGATCTGCTGAAGGCGAAGTATCTCATGTCTATGCCGCGTTATTTCTAAATGTGCTCTGAAATGAAAAAAAAAAAAAAAAAAAAAAAAAAAAAAAAAATTAAAGCAACTGATTCCTTAATACTAATATAGCATGGTTTCACATACAGAATAATCAATAAAACCCTAATAAAAACACGTATAAGTAATTTGTTGATACAGAAATTAACTTGTATGAGCAAAATCCTCTATCATAGCCTAACACTGACTGTATACATCCATTCTTGCCATAGCAAACCAAACCTACGTCTGCAAGGCTACAAGACACATGTGATCAGAGAAGTTGTGTACCCTAAACTATTAATTGTATTTTTGCTCTGGCTGTAACCATCCAGGAGCCCCTCATAAGTGGAGATGAAATATCCTAGGCAGTGAATATGCATTCAAAATAATTTTTCAATGGCTATGAATTTCTGGTACGAAGACTGCTAATGGCTATACTTTCCAAACACACCACTAATTTCATGAGTTATTCCAAACGTAAATGGAAAATAATACAATTATCATAAAATATATAACACAAGGCTGTGTCATTCACATGAAGTAGCAGAAAAAGCATTGTATTGTACACAAAGGAATATTGACTGTAATAATATCAAAATACTCCAAGAGCTTTTTAACCTACTGATTAATCTTTAAGTAATATTCTGTTGTACTAAGGAATTTTTAAGAAATCTCTAGGCTATTCTTTACACTATCTGAATTAATTCACATCAACATAAAATTAGCTCTTCAACAATGAATAAGTCTTAACATTAGTTTGAATTACATCTCTTCCTACCTCAGCAATGTGATTTTCATTAATGACAAATTTTTCTCAACACATACTCAACTATAATCACAATTACAGTGGAAGATTCACATTGGACATGTACATAGATATAACAAAGAAAGGAGGAGCAGAACCCACATTTATATACATAAGGCATTTTTGTTTCAACCCTTTAATGATGGGAAAGTTAACATGGACATCCCATATATTCCATATGAAGGATACATCTCTTGTAATGAGCAGTCAGAATATATTAAATAATGTATTATTACTGTCCTCTCTCCTCCCATAGCACCTCATACCAGAAAGTGGACACAAACATCTGGGCAGGAGGTCTGTGCGACTCGCTCCTACACTTTGTCCAGATGGACAGCAAAGAGTACGGCATGTCAAAGCTATAACCAGTCTTGGATGCCCTTAATGACTTGTTCCTCAGGCAAGTTATTGCAGAAGTGCCAAGGTGATTGTCTTTCAAGACTTTAAAACGAGCATTAGGGCAAGATTTTGGTTGTGGTTCTGTAAGCTGTCTGCCAGCACCAGCCAGGAGGTTGGGTATACCTTCCTCTTTTCTAGGGGCCAGATTCACTTATATATGATTATGATGCATTTATCAGCAGTCAGTTACCAGCTAACTATCCACATAACATGTAAAGAAAACTCATGATCTTTTAATAATGACAACAGCCATGGCAACTTAATAGTATGTGTAGGAGATGGGAAGAATTTTATTTATCTATCAATTTAACTATTTATTCATTATTTTTTAAATATTTTCTAACCCACTAACAATGGGTGTCCCACATATGAGATACCCGAAAAAATAAACATTGCCGGGCATCCCGCCAGTGTGACACTGTATCGGGGATCATGCTCCAATGCAGCAGCGGGCAACGACCGGCGGGCTGATTTTGTAGCCACCCAGAATCTTTTATTTTCAGCTTCCAAATATAACGGCGTTAATGGGTTAATATCTATCATGTGTGATGTGTTACTACCTTCTTGGCTATTTATCATTTATTTTAACAGGAACCAGTACACAGGCCTTATTACGGATGGTGTGAAATCGCTCTCGCACGCCTTGGCGCATGCTTCCCTTTTCCTAGAAGTGTGATTTATCATACACCTTGATCAGGAATAGCAAACTATTTTATCATCTTTAATGTTAAGGACTGAAAACAAATAAGCAAACTCGATACTGTCTTCCAAAGTTTCTTACTAAATTGTAATGATTTCTTAGTTCTTAGCATCCTAGATAATATTTCTTAATTTAAAATAATTCACCTACAGTTCCTTGGAAACAATTTTTAAAACAAATGCATGAAATGTTAACCCATCCAAGGTAAAAGTTTGGCAAGTGGACATGATCGCGGGATTGTTGGCATGCATCAGCAGTTTCCCGTTTGTGCCCACCTCATTCGGTAGTTTGCGAGCAACATTCAGCACCTAAAAACTTTTATTTTGCTATAATTTGTAATACTATTATAAATTTGAAAGTTTACCTTCATTTTAGGTGCTACTGCCTAAAAATGCTACTATCGGAGAAAAACAAGCTTTGTCCAATGAGCCAATAGCGCGGGAATGGTCGTGATATAATGCCGTCTGCTACTTTGTCCACAACAGCCATGGCATTAAAGTAAATGCCACCCAGCAGCAAGGGGTTATGAAACTGACTTAACATGCACAATTTCTTAACTCAAGTATCATTTCTTGTTATGGGTTTGGTTCTGTATAGGAAAAGGTTTAATTGATAATTGGTTTCTTTTTTCTACAAAGTAAAGTCCAGGCAGTTCTTTTTGATTACTATAAAAGTGATTTTACATGCACTTCAATTGCACACCATCGCATGCCTGGAATGCTCAAGGAGTGCGATTTACACACATGCAAAATTTTTCCCAGTAATGCCTGAGTACAGTATCACATCAATACATCATCATCTATTACTCAAGAATGAATCACGTCCAAATAGTGTTCTTTCTTTATGAATCTCTTTACTGTCAAACAAGAAACCACTGCTAATATGACGGCTTTGCTATATTCATCATTAGTATGGCCAGCATCACGCTTTTTCCCACCAATTATGCCAGAGAAGAAAACATGTTTCAAGATTTCAATGATCTATTGATTCCTCAAATATGCTATTCACAGTCTACTGTCTGGCTGTAATTTTACCAAAATTTGTGTGGCCCTTTCTTCTTATTAGTTTCGAGTGAAATTTGTATTTCTTTGCACACAGAGAAATAATACTAAGGTAATGTTAATGAAAGTTATATGGGCTCTATTCATATTACAAATAAACAAAAACAAAAATACTTGCCTGCATATTCTTTGCATATTCTCAATGTGACGACTAAGAAGTTGTACTCCAAACTGTGGATCTAATGACGAAGACCTTGGGTACCTCGTCGCAGAAGAAAGTGAAGACATCTGAGAGCGTGGCATTCCAGACAACCCTGATGGCCCAGGCACTGCAAGATCCTCATTAGCATCACTTGGAGGAATCTCCCCAGTGTTGCCGAGTCTCACAGGATCAGTTCCCCTTGTTGCAGGAGCTGTTCCTGTACTCTGAGAGAGTATATGTGGATCACTAGAAGGTGCACCATTGTTCTCAACACTTTGTTGTACGGCACTTTCTTGCGAGTTTTCTGGTTCATCACTACCAATAACATTTTCAGCAGTGTTATTACCACTGTTTTCAATTTCTGTTTCAGTTCTGTTTTCCCTAGGCACTCTTGAGCGTCCTGGTTGGATCACAGAACCATTACT
>NW_020870786.1:45045-55029 GCF_003789085.1 Penaeus vannamei | reverse complement strand
TCCAGCTCCCAGTCCCAATCCCAATCATGGTCCCAACCCCAGCCCCAGCCCCAATCCCAATCACGGTCCCAACCCCAGCCTCAGCCCCAGCCCCAGCCTCAGTCCCAGCCCCGGTCCCAGTCCCAGTCCCCTATACTCAACTTTAGTCCCAGCAATAGCCCCAGCCCCAGTCCCAGCCCCGGTCCCAGTTCCATCCCATCCCCTTCCCCTTCCCCTTCCCCATCCCTATCCCCATCCCCAGACCTAGTCCCATCCCCATCCCCTTCTCCATCCCTAGCCCCATCCCGATTCCCAGACCTAGCCCCAGCCCCAGCCTCAGTCCCAGTCCCAGCCCCAGACCCACACCCACACCCACACCCACCCACACCACACCCACACCCACACCCACACCCACATCCACATCCACATCCACACCCATACCCAATGTCAGAATTACTGCTAAGTTACCTTGCTGATTACTCCTGGGGCCGGATTTACTAAACTCTCGTAAACGCTGTCTCTCGTAACAGTTACGAGAACTATCAACGATTTCTCAACTAGCGACTTTACGACCTATTTTCAAACGCCAAACAAACAGGGGTCTCGTAACCGTAACGACCGAATTTTCTATCGCTAGGTGTCGTAGGGCTTTATTTCCTAAAGGAACGGCTTGATCGACCAATCAGCGTTAGCTCGGAAAAAATCAACCAATCACAGAACGTTATCCGCTGAACTGAAGCAACACTAATGAGTCTTACTTAAAACTGTTTCTATATCACCACCTGGTGAATCATTACCTTTTATTGATCATTACCACCTTTATAATAGTCTTATAATTCTGATACCTCTCTCTCTCTCTCTCTCTCTCTCTCTCTCTCTCTCTCTCTCTCTCTCTCTCTCTCTCTCTCTCTCTCTCTCTCTCTCTCTCTATATATATATATATATATATATATATATATATATATATATATATATATCTCTATCTCTCTCTCTCTCTCTCTCTCTCTCTCTCTCTCTCTCTCTCTCTCTCTCTCTCTCTCTCTCTCTCTCTCTCTCTCTCTCTCTCTCTCTCTCATACATTTGTATGTATATGTATGTATGTATGTATGTATGTATATACATTATACATACAAACATTCACATATACATATATATATCTATTAATCTATATATGCATATATATATTATATATATACATACACATATATATATATGCATAATATATATATATATATATATTATATATATATATATATATATATATATATATATATATATATATATATATATGTGTGTGTGTGTGTGTGTGTGTGTGTGTGTGTGTGTGTGTGTGTGTGTGTGTGTGTGTGTGTGTGTGTGTGTGTGTGTGTGTAGGCCTATATATATACACAAGCCAAAAGATATGCAGTACATATACATATACATGTATATATTTTTGTATATACTGAATTGTATGTATATATGCATATATGTATATAGTATATATATATAGACACATATATGTAGAGGGAAAGAGATCACACATATATATATTCATATCTATGTCTCTCAAAAAAAATCAAGCATTTCGTCATAAGATATTATGATAAAAAATTGTTACATTCCAGTAAAACTTTCATCTTAAGGGGACCGTCCCTGAGAGAGGGGGGGGAGGGGGTTAAATTAAGATAGTTAGCGTATAGTATAGGTACATGGATGAGGAAACTACCAAACGAGTATTAACCGCCTGCTATGGCTCGTTGTCTTGCAGCCGGCGTGCGAGTCCCTCAGCACCCGGAGAGGTACGTCGCTATTGAGCGCCCAGGTACACCTATGTGGACTTTTGCTTGTGGCAATCGTGCATAAGGCATTTAATTATGACATTGCGCATAGATATGAGTTCGTGAATGTTCAAGGAACACTTTTATACCAATATCAGGAAAAAATTATATCACCGTGATTTATGACGAAATATTTTGTGAAATATATCTAAAAAAAAATGTATGTGTTGTGTCCTTTTACACACGAAATATGCTTTGATCGAGACTCCCTGGTAATATGTTTTAGTTTACGTGGTAATATATACGTATATCACATACGAAGCACTAATGTTTAAAAATAGCCTTATAAGGAAGGATTGAAATATTTCCGTTACATTTCGCTCAACGGTCGGTACATCACAGCAGGGGCAATTTGAATTGATTTGAAATTGGTAGTTACCGTTGTAAAGACCAATTCAATACGAATGTTACCTAAATGTCGGATTTTTAAACTTCGGATGTATAAGCGAGATACAGATTATTTCATGTTGAAGATGATAGTACTCAGTAATACCTGCTCTGAAATAAAAAACTATATGGAATTTTGAGATCGGTTGTATGCATAGTCTTCGTCTGGCGTTCAAAAAGCTATCGCATCCGTTTCGTGCGTTCCCGATAAAAATGAATATGTTTAGACGTTACCGTAAATCTTAGGCACCATAAATTGGCAAATATCCCACAACACATAGGCGTCTGCATGATTTTATGCACTTCTTAGTAAAGATAATGGGTGCAAATGGCTAATCATAAACTTTGCACTTGTTCTCCCTTGCAATCTGTTAATATTGACAATTATCAAAGAAAATGGGTATGAGAGGGATAACTAATAAATTTTATTATTTAGATATGAAAGTCAATGTAGGCCTACTAAATGATGATGATTAATCTTTTTAACTTTATGTGCGTGCGTTCACGTACATATGATCCTCCTCGAAAATTTATAAACACCCAGTGACCATCTCCCCCTCCCCCCCCCCCTGTGAGGCATGGGGAATATTCAACGACTTTCGTAAGTTCTCGAATTCAATGTACTAAATTCATATGCTTTTGAAATTCTCAAAATTGAACCACCATGTTGTATTCATGCCAGGACTTTATAATTAGAATGATTTTGTACTAATGTTGCCATCCACAGTTCCCCATTTCTTCAAAATAAAAAATTAATAAAAAATAAAATGGAAAATAAAAAAAAAAAAAAAAAAAAAAGGTTTTTATCTGGTTTAGATTAGTTGTCTCTATGGTAAAATGCATTTATTAAGCTTTTCACACGAAAATATCAACTTTAATGAACAACGAAAAAAAAAAAAAAAAAAGTGACATACCTTTACAGAATAGCGTCCCTATTGAACATGAAAATTCCTATTGACTTGGTAATCATTGCATTGCAAAGTACACTAAATAAGCGTTTTTTTGATATATAATATCATTAGATTCAGAGAAAAATAACAGAGATAACGAACTTTGGCAAGGTGCCAAATACAAAACGCCGTAGCTCGGCCATTTTTTTATGAATCTTCGGTACTTCCCAACTCACGTAATTTTCATGCGATCCAAATGCAGTTTGTTGCTTTCACTAGAGCCTCGGCGTCCCATAGCCATGTAAAAGGCCGATTTTTGAATTTTGCCTTAATCAAAAAATAATAATATTTTAATGCTGAAAAACGCATTCAAAAATAGTTCTCTATGTCAAGCTGTCCCCCGCCAAAAAAAAAGGAAATTCAAAATTCGGCCTTTTACATGGCTATAGGCTAGAGTTGATCTAACACTAGCATTTTTGGGGGAATATTCTGTAAAGAGCTCTGATAGTTGGGATGTACCGAAGACATACCAAAAAAAACAGCGATTTTTTTCAACTTTTTAGGGGGTGCCCCCCCCCCAATGGGGGAGCAAAGTTAAAATTTATATATATAACGAAGCGCAATTCTTTGCTCTATAGCATGCAAAAAGAATCAATCAGTTATCTCTAACCGATATTTTTTTATGATGTATAGAGTAGGGAAAGGTGGCCATTCTCAGGGACGGTCCCCTTAATCATTATTCATAAAGAAATGGATCCAATGCTAAATGTAATTTTACATTAGGCTATTAAAAGGTGTGTTTGTATATTGGTAACATTTGTTATCAAATACTTATTATGTTTTGTTGCTATAGAGGAAAATAGTCATAATGATGGAATTATGCATTTTCATTCAGATTTCGTACTTGAAGATGTGTTAGAAATCCTTTAATTCATGATAAATCAAACTTGCTGAGTGATTTACATCAAGTGTTTCCGCACCTCTATGCATTGGCAAAGGCCAATCCTTATTTACATTAGTCATATTGTTTTTTTCCCGTTACTATGCATCCTCAGTAGGTTGCTCTTGCACATTAATTGATTTCCACATGGCAAAGTGACATTTACACACTCCTGAAGGTATTTATGAAGCTGATATGAGCTGAGTAGGGTCGCTACGATAAGCGTCACGAGAGGTTTTGGGCTCCCGTAAATGTCTCTCGTACGGAGATGTGTTTACGATCTCGGGAGTGTTTTGAAAATACGCTCGCTGCGAGAAACTAGAGAGTAACTTGTTTTACGATATAAACAGACCATTTACGATATCGTAAGACGTTAGTAAATCCGACCCCTGATCCACAGCCTGATACCCATTATGTGCTGAACCTGGTCATGATCGATCAAACTGCTCTGCATAATCATGCATATGTGCCAATTGTGGTGGCTCCCAGGCTGAGATTTGAAGAATTGAAAATCCTATTTTTATGATCTGCATGCCATTCGAGTTGGCACAAAAAAAGTACATCTTGCATAAAAAGTACTTATTTTATGGCTTATGCAGTGGGGGTGTAAAATGCTTGCCTAAAAGGTAACTACAGAAGGAGTTAAAAAGAAAACAAGTTTTCCATCATCCTAAGATGAAATACAAGTAAAAGTACTTATCTGAACATGAAGTCAATGAAGAATCACACCTGAAGATTTGTCTTTGTTTAACATCCATTCCTAACATAATGAAAGGGTAGGGTTGGGGGAAAGGAATATGATATAAAACAAGACAAGGAATGGGGATACTCTGACATAGGAATAATTTCAGAGAATAGAATCCAATATTTTGAAACTGAAGCTGTTTATTTGAAAACCCACACCAATTAAAGAATTTTTTTTATGATTCCTTAAGACACTACATTAAAGTGAAGATGTCATTGTCATGCAGGGCAATGTTAAATGAAAAATACCTATTCACAAATGAGCCCACTGGCCTTGACTTGAAACCTTAGTCAAGTCAAAGGATCTTAGAAAAGCTATAGAAGATGCACAGCTTCTCACTTGATTAGATCCTGGAACAGCTTCTTTAATCACTTGACAAATGGCTTTCATCAGATCCCAAGGATTGTAAGCTTTATTATTGTGTGGTTTAATCCAAAGTCTATCAGAATTACAAGTAAAAGAGTTCAGGTATCTTTTAAACAGGACAGAGAGTGGGATGTGAGATCTAGTTAAAGCTGCCCATTGTGATTCTCTCATTCCTGATGCTAAGGCTAATAAGAATACAGTGATTGCAAAGATATCTTGTTGGGATGAGTTCGGACTGAATCTAGGTTGTTCTAAAAGTGATAAAACAACTTTTAATAGGCCAAGAAGGAATGGATCGCCTATTCCTTTTTTTTCTTTTTTTTTTCTTTTAATCAAGAACTTCTTGGTCTATTTCTATACCCATGCCTATTTTAAGAGGAAACTTTAGTACACAGAAATGAGTTTTAACATTTTCTCCTGAAAGATTCTTAACTTGGAAGAGCCAAGAAGGAAACTGCAATAAAGTGCCAGAATTTTATGATTTTACTCTTTATAAAGGATTTGAATAACTTCCAACCCGATTTGTACTGTCTGGTAGAGGATTGGGTGAAACCTTTATGGATGTCTGTTACTAAAGAATCCTTATTTTGTATCCTTAGATTGAAAGCTTTGTGGAGAAAATCCACATGTGAAGATTCATGCAATTCATGAACTGTGAGGAATTCATGTTCAGAATTACTTTGTGTCCCAGTGGTACTGGGTGCGGACGCCAGCTAAGAGGTGCAGACATCTATGGCTGAGCTTCCTATAAGGGAGCTAAAAACATTACTGGTCCTTGAAGTGTCCTTAAGTAAGACACCACTTGAAGCATAATCTTCATTATTCGGGGTGAGAATAGGTAAATGTAATTTATCCATTCCACTCTACTGCAAGTGCATCTGGACCTCCTGCTAGTGTGGTGTAGGACTTTATTATGAACAATTTCATGTTGAATTGGGAAGCAAATAGGTTTATTTCTGGTAGTCCAAACTCGTCTACCAGTTTTTTTAATACTTTGTCTGACAGTGACAAGTTTATTTCGAAACCCTTGTTGTGGGACAGGGCATCTGCCCACAAGTTGCAGGAAACAATGTTTCTTGGATGTGATAAGGTTGGGCTTATGAGGTTTGCCAATCACTAGCTACCAGATGTGAATGTAAGAGGTTGGGGCATTGAACAGGTGAATGAAAGGGGTCTTTGCAGGAGGGTTTATTGGGGAGGTAGATGTGTGACCCCATGAGAGACCTGTGCCCCAGGTGCTGAGAGCAGAATGGTGATGAGCGAGACCGTTGTCTGTCAGCCGTCTGCCGTTCTGCGTCTCCTCTGTGTCTGACGAGACGTCCTTTTATGCAGCCATTCCTTGCGTGGGCTTATGCTTGCTTAAGCCGCAGAAAGTGAAAGCAGTGTGAACACCTGCATCAGCTGAAGGAAGAAGGCAGCTGCTTGGGACAGAGGTGTGAAAAAGGGAACCATCTGGCCTTTGACATATTATTAACATGGGCTGTTAGTTCCAGTAGTATATCTGAAACTCGAAGAAGTTCTGAAGATCGAGCAGACCCTTGGTGGATGATACAATGTACTGCTGCTGAATTATCTGAAAGAACGTGTATTCCTTGACAGAATACTTGGGTGGACTGTAGAGCCAATTTGATAGTCTGAAGTTCCCTGACATTTATGTTTTTGTGTAGGAACTGGTATGTCCATTTGCCAAAATCTTGAGACCCTTCTAAGGTTTGAAAACCCCAGCCCCAATCTGAAGCATCTATCATTATTGTTAATGATGGGTTTGGAAGAACCCAAGGCATCACTGATTCCAGATGGTTGTCCTGCATCCACCAGCTGAGAAGGGAAACCATACCAACTGATCTTGGTCTTCAATAGAAAACAGTGATCTTCCTTCGAAAATCGTAATCTCAGATGACCCAAATTTATTACTTCTGCAACATAATTTAAGGAACCTTGTAAACTCTCCTATTGTCTTCGGGACATTGATTTTGCATGGATAGATGGGTAAACCTTCCACCATCCCCTTCAGTTCTCTTCTGAAAGAGAGACTGTTTGAGTGATAGAATTCCAATGGAGGCCTAACCAAAATAGTTTTCTTGTAGGAACAATATATGATTTTGGAAAATTGAAAAGAAGGACCATTTCTGTACCTAGTCTCAATGATGTGTCTAACATTCTTTAGCACTCTTCTGCTGAGGGTGTTAAAACAAGCCAGTTGTCCACATGGAAAAGAATGCTGATTCCCAGGTAAATCAAGTGGGAATGAATGGGCACCAACAGTTTTGTGAAAATCCTTGGTGTTATATTTAGCCCAAAATGTTAGAACTTTGAATCTTTAAATCTGTGAATTTATTGGAAAATCGAGAAACTTCCTGAACCTTGGATGTATTGGGAAATGTGCTAGAACTGTATTGGCAATCTCTATTATACTCTGCATTCATAGTTACACATGCCTGTTATGAGTAGTATGCATGGTAGTTTATCACAAGAAAGCTAGTAGTCAGAATCTTAATATATATATATGTTTATATTTCAGGGACTTCTTTTCAAAGGCAATTGAAGGACCAAATTAAATAGATCAGCTGAAGATCTATATGCTGTAATGGATTACATGCATTTTGCAAACTTGATGCACAATATATCGAGGATAATACTCATTGCAAAAAAGTAAGTATATCTAAATATCATGGGTAAGTGATAAAGAAGTGTGTTGGGACCACCTAATTTTTATCTTTATAAAGTACTGTGTAAGGTGTAGGGCTTACCTTGTAGTAATTGCTAAATGGTATTTCTTGTACAGTTGGAAAATTCCAATTACAAACAATATTTTTTGTGTTAAAGTAGACTGCAGTCCTACTTATCAGAAATTCATAAGTAAAAGTATTATTTGTATGTGATAATATGTCTTTTTTAAAACATGTTTCTGAGGATGTTATCAAAGATATACACTGCAAAATTATTTAAAGATAATGAACATTTGCATTCATAAGGAGGTACACCAGCGAAGAGGATTCTTTGTTGATTTTATTGTTTGCTGTAGCTGTCTGGTTTGATACAGCGTGTAACAGTATTTACTTTTGTAATGTAAGTTCTAGTGAATTAAGAAAAAGTCAAAGAATATAAATTTTATAAAGTTGAAGCTTATGAGTAAAGCTTATTGTCCTGTTGCTTTTGCAACTTCTTGACCAAGAGATTCTGCTTGACAGTGCCTCTGAAAAATTGATTTACAGTTTTGAAATAGTGATGAGGTATATGGAAAGTAAATCAAAGTTTAATTTGATTGGTTAGATTATCAGATTTTGGTGATAAAAATGTTATTTTTGCTTGTAAATGGTAACTAGAAACACTAGAAATAATCCTTATTAGAAATCTGTCATTTCTTAGGAAGGACCAATGAACTGAAAAAAGGAGAGAAAAGTATGTAGTTGTTGGTTTTGATTTTCCTTTGCAGTATGCTCCTCTTACAGGAGAGGGTGTTCTGAGAATATTCTGTATTCTGAATTGATTTCTTCTTGAAAAAAAGTAGTTTTAAGGGTCTTAAGACATTTATAAGATTCCTTTGAGTCAAAGTATTTCTTCAAGGTATATAGACATGGTTTGTGTACTTTAAATGTGATAATATTCTAAAGAGCTGTGAACTTTCTTCTTGACTTTATTAATTGGAACAAGCAAATATCTTGCACAGATTCTTGTTTTATGCCACATTGAAAAATCTTAATAAGCTGTTTCAGTTTTGAGGGCTTTATGGCATATTGTTTCATCTTTTTTTATTCCTTTATTAAGAATAACATGGTATATGATGGATATTTTTACAAGATTCAGTACTCTTTTTACGTGTAGAAGTATAACCCAAATATAATACTTACCCATCAAACAGAAATCAAATATAAAAAAGCAGAAACAGTAGATCTTGATAACACCATTATAATTCATATGATCTCACATGCTGTGCCTCAGTATATTTTAAAAAGTTCTTCCAACAATATTGAATGATAAATCAAAGTAGGAGAGACTTATGAGTTCATTTTTATTTTTCACAATTCTTTTATATGAAATGCTTTCTTTATCAAGCTACCAAACTGTCCTGGTTAACTATGGCAATGCAAATAGTATGCTTTAAAAACATAGTAAATGATTATGTATCTAATGATACCAGTAGATACGTAAAACATCAGTTATATATCAGTTATATAATACCATTAGCAAACACAGAGACCTAGACATCAAGAGACATGTATGCCATTCGAATATTCTCATATACACACAAATTTACATACATATACACACACACACAGACTCTCTCACAGACCCTTGCTCTCACTCAGACATACTCTCTCACATGCACTTGAATATGCATAGACATATACACACAATTTCATATACACCCTCTACATTAACTCTCACACTCACACTCACACTCACAGACTCATGTGCATATATACACACATACACTTGCACCATTGCATACTTGCGCAATTAAACACACAGAGACGCATACACACAGACACACACACAGACACACACACAGACACACACACAGACACACACACAACACACACACACAGACACACACACACAGACACACACACACAGACACACACACACACACACACACACACACACACACACACACACACACACACACACACACACACACACACACACACACACACACACACACACACACACACACACACACACACACACACACACACACACACACACACACACACACACACACACACACACACACACACACACACACACACACACACACACACACACACACACACACACACACACACACACACACACACACACACACGTAGAGAGAGACACACACACACACACACACAGAGAGAGACACACACA
>NW_020870786.1:35045-42545 GCF_003789085.1 Penaeus vannamei | reverse complement strand
TTGTTGTTGTAGATGACATATTATGATGGACTTTATAAGTAGTGGTAAAGAGGACGTAGATGTTGCAATAGCTATCAAAAATATATTCACATACAAGTGTCAGACATTTACATAACTATGAAGTATGAATATCTCTTTTATGATGTTTGTACAAATAAGAAAAATCTGCATTTTGACTGTGTTATAGCAGAATGTTGATTTTTAAAATTTGAGGACTACAGATACGGTGTGTGATGATTCTGAGTACAGCTTTGTCTGCATGACTGTAATTGTTGTTCTTTAAATTGCCAGTTAAGCTATGGTAAAGATGTAATTAACTTTTTTATATGATGGTACAAGTCCATAAGAAATTAATAGTTTTACAAGGGAGATTTGAAATGTTAGGAAATAGATGATAGATATGTAATAGTTTGTCTTCAACACAAGAAATATATTGAAAAAATACAAGAAAATCAAAGGACTAGCACATATATTATTTAAAAGTTGTTCACAGATCAAAAGTAAAAAATTGATGAATAAAAAAAGAACAAAGAAAGGAAAATCTTTAATGGTAGAATTTGCTTAATGAGAACATTCATTAAAAGTGATTTTATGAAAGGTGACTAACATTGGTCTTATTTTATTCAAAAAATTAAATTTGATAAAAATTTCCTTTGTTAAGGATTTCATGGCCTCTTTCTGGGAGGGAGAAGTCAACAGATGTTTATTCAGAAAAAGAGGAAAAAATATGCATAAATATATATTTTTTCCCATAAGGTAGCACTTTTACTCTTAAACCTGACTCATATTTGAACTATGCATACTAAAATAGGCCTACATATTGATGGTGATTCATTATTGTTTGTTGAATCTCGTAAGTAATATGATGTACTTGAGTTTAATTAAAAGCTTGTGAAGACATAGAGAATGACAGTGACAATTAATAATAATAATTAATATACTTTTGTATATGCTACTACTAGTATCAATACTACTACTAGCACTAGCAGCCACTAGCACTACTATTGTTACAGCTATTATTGCTATTGCTGCTATTGTTACTCCTGCTAATTCAATTCCACTGCTACTGTTATTACTAATATTGCAATTCCACTGCTACCACTATTACCGATACTACAATGGCACTACAAGCCTCTATTGCTGCTGCTGCTGCTGCTGTCACTGCAAGTACTGTACTGTTGTTGTTACAATACCTGCTTTTGCTGTTTTTTTTTTTTTTTTTTTTTTTTTTTTTTTTTTTTTTATCTTGTTCACTTTTTTAATCTGCATTATCTCTGTTTTTTCCTTTATCTCTTCTTTCTTTTCTTCCTTCATTACTTTTTTTCCACTTATGTTACTGTAGCAGTACTCATTATTACTTGTAAGATAAGAGTTCAGAATTTTCATTTTTCCATTATTGACATTATTAACAATGTCAATAAAGTATATATTTGCTCTTTACTGTTCCTAGATGTATTAGAAAACCAGTGTTTATGTATTATATATTGTCTGTATTATCTGATGTTACTACATATATGTATCTGTCTGAATATGTTTGTGAGCTTAGAATAACAATATTATTTTTTGCAGTGTTGTTTTAGTTTTATTCTTGAATTTATATTTATTTTTTTGTCTGTAGAAGAAACAGTGTGATACAGGAATTGATTGTTATTATGTACTACCTCTACCTATTCCTCCATGATGTAAACTTCATGAATGATGGCCAAAACAGAATTTTAAGAATGTGTGTTTGATCTGTATATGTATGCCTTGGTATGATGTCTTGCTGTTTGTAAGAAATGTTATAATCTGATATGCTTTCAATCATCAGAATTTTTATGTTAAGTGGTGTCCTGTTCCTGTTTAGTCAGTAATTTGCTTTGTCAATATTTCAGAGTGTATATTGTACATGTTTCTGTACAAGGTAGATAATATTATTTTATGTGCACTGGCTTACTTTCATATTTTATTCTTTGCTTTTACATTGCTAGTGTATATATGAAGACGTATATGTATCATCATTCATAGTGTTGTAAGTAGTAATGCAAAAAGATTGAACATTGTGTACACAGTTCTTCTTGACCCCTTGGATGTCCATTGAACAAGCACATAGATATTTAACCCATTGCTGCTGGGTGAATGAGTGAGTGAGTGAGTGGCTGGACTCCTTTCTTAGTGGGATGTACTTCCATGCCATGCACATCAAGCCTGCTCCAAGCTGTGTGTGCTAAACAGTTGTTCTCTTGTTTAGCTATGACTGCAGTCATTGAGGAGTTACAACTCTCAAAAGTAGGCTTTAAGTCACTTTTGTGGACAACTGTTTAAGCTGCAGCCAAAGTCCAGATTTGGGGAAATTATATGCTTTTTGTGCTTCTATTTTTCCCTTGAGGGGCTGACTGGATGTGGTGCTGAGCATGTAGTCTATTGTGGTGCATGAAACACCTGGTGGCATTGAGTTAATATCTGATACTGGTATTTAATTTCTGTTTAATATGTTTAAATGTGTTACATTAGTAATTTTTGTATAATCTTACTATTTGTACTACATTAAAAAAATAAATGTAGTTTTTGAGGATAAAGTTGAAGTCAACTTGTAGCAGAAGAAAAATTAACCAACATGATGACCACTGTGAAAAGTTATTTTGTTGGTCAGTTGTATTTTAGAACTATGTTGCCTCAGGGAAATTTTTATAGATTATTAAGTTCCCATTTTGTTTGCAGTATCTATTAAAGGAATATTATGCATTACATTTAAGCATTTTCCTTCATGGGTATGATGATTTTTGATCATAGCAGCCAGTAAATTTCCTTTTAGATTAGAATATACCTTCCAGACCTGCAGTGATTACTGTATATTTTATCTATCAGATAGAAGAAAAGAAAGAGGGGGTGAGAGGGTAAGAGAGAAAGAGGAAAATATTAGGGTAGAGAAGGGAGACATGAAGAGAGGGAGACAAAAAGGGAAGGAGGAGGCAGGAAGAGAGAGGAGATAAGGAAGGGAGGAAGAAGATAAGTAAGGAAAGAGTATGGGGGAGAGGGAATATGGGGGAAAGGGAGTATGACAGAGAGAGAGAGACCATGGGAGAGGGGGTTTAAGAGTACAGAGCTAATAGAGAGAGAGGGTATGAGGGAGAGAGAGAGAGGGTAGAAGGAGAGAGAGTATGAAGGAGAGAGAGAGAGGTTTGAGGAGAGAGAGAGAGGGTAGGGAGAGAGAGAGAGGTATGAGGAGAGAGAGAGAGGGTATGAGGGAGAGAGAGAGAGGATATGAGGGAGAGAGAGAGAGGGTATGAGGGAGAGAGAGAGGTATGAGGGAGAGAGAGAGAGGGTATGAGGGAGAGGGAGAGAGTATAAGGGAGAGAGAGAAAGAGTAGAGGGAAGAGAGAGAGAGTGAGAGGGAGAGAGAGAGAGAGAGAGTGAGTATGAGGGAAAGAGAGAGAGAGGATATGAGAGGGAGATATTAGAGGGAGAGGATATAAGAGAAAGAAAGAAAAGAGTAAAAGAGGTGAGAGGGAGAGGGAGAGGGATAAAGAGAGAAAGAGAAAAAAGTAAGAGAAGAGTGAGTTGAATGAGTGTGGTGAGTGTGTGTAAGTGAGAGAGAGAAGTGAAGTGAGTGAGTGAGTGAGTGAGTGAGTGAGTGAGTGAGTGAGTGGGTGGGTGGTGGGTGGTGAGTGAGTGAGTGAGTGAGTGAGTGAGTGAGTGAGTGAGTGAGTGATGTGAGTGTGAGTGAGTGAGTGGAGAGTGGAATGTGTGAGAGAGTGAGAATGTGAGAATGTGTGAGAGAGTTGAGTGAGAGTGAGAGTGAGTGTGAGTGAGTGTGAGTGAGAGTGAGAGTGAGAGTAAGTATGTGAGTGAGAGTGAGAGTGAGAGTGAGAGTGAGAGTGAGAAGTGAGTGAGTGAGAGTGAGTGAGTGAGTGAGTGAGTGAGAGTGAGTGAGTGAGTGAGTGTGAGTGAGTGAGTGAGTGAGTGAGTGAGAGTGAGTGAGTGAGTGAGTGAGTGAGTGAGTGAGAGTGAGTGAGAGAGTGAGTGAGAGAGTGAGAGAGTGAGAGAGTGAGAGAGGAGAGTGAGAGAGTGAGTGAGTGAGTGAGAGTGAGTGAGAGTGAGTGAGAGTGAGAGTGGAGAATGGCATATTGGGATTGTGGTAGAGTAGGAGAGGGCAAGGGTGAGGATGAGGGTTAGAAAGAGTAAGAGTAAGAGTAGGAGAGTGGGAGAGTGCGAGAGGGCTAAGGTGAGGGTGAGGACGAAGACGAGGACAAGGTTGAGGGTGAGGGTGAGGGCAAAGGCAAGATGAAATGATGAAAAGACAGACGAGGACAAATCTTTTGAGGCCTACCTTATTTAATGGTAAATAGAGATTCTGATGTACTGACATAGATATCAGTTTACTATTTGTTCTAAAATTAGAGTATTGGATGTAGAATTGCTTATATTTACTTATTTTGTTTACAGTGTCAGAATGACTGTAATGAAGTTGAATAAATGCATTAAGGTTTAACACAGAAACATAAGAGCATGAGATTATACATGGCCAAGTAGTTATTAATAAGCATAAAAACATAAAAAAGTTATCTTGATATTTTGTGCAGTTTAAGGAAGGAATTACATGCTCACTGATTGTTCATGGTGCTTTGTGCATTCCAAAGACATTCTAGATATGTAATATAAATATATATTTTATCTTTCTTCTTGCAATAAATGACAAAGTTAATATGATGTATTTTTAAAAATCCCTGAGTGTTTTAATCCCTGAGTTTTTTAATTAAAAAAAAACAGCAAAAACACATTTCCGTCTTGTGGAAGAGAAAGGTAAATTGGTAGAAATTGCTGGGCTCAGACATAGAAGGGGAATGCAGTTATTTAATTTATTAGTTTGCATCATGTTAAGTCACATAAGTTGTGTTGAATGGAGAACAGGTAGAAATGGTGCATTACATTCTTTCATTCACTAAGAATTTTAAATTCAATTAATTTATTATAAACCTTCTACCTATGGCATTGCTGAATTATATGCATAAATACATCAGTAAGATTTCTTCAGTTAATGAGTTAAGTATTTTTTTCAAGTAAATAATTTCAGTAACAGTCATGATAGTCATAATAAGAATCAGTAGCTTATGTCAAATTCAATATTAAAAAGACAATGTAGGATCACAGAATAAAACACTTTGTCTATTGAATCTTTATTAAGAGCAATATTCAATGCATTTCTGAGAAGCAAAATTATCTAGTAGTGATGGTACATACAGAATGACAATGAATTACTGCAGATAAAAAGTGAATAGACTGAATATATAAAGAAATCACTCTTTCATCCATAGCTATTAAGAGATATATTGATCTACAGTTCTTACATTATATAGTTGTCTAAGCTCAGAGTTCTAGTTCAATTATATACCACACAAAAAAATTGTTTTGTAAGACTGTTCAAATGTTTAACTTTTTTCCATTAATATCTTATTAATGATTAATGACATCATTATTTAGTGGGAAAATTCACTTTAATGGAAACAAACACCAGGTGCAAGTGACAATTTTGTGGAGAAACTTTAGTGTGGGAATCATTAGAAAAATTAAAATGTGCTAATGACTGAAGATAAACGGCAATGAATATGTCAAGTTACAAGTCATAGTGCATGCTCAATGTAGTGAGCCCAATAATGTGGTAGTATTTTGACCTGTTTTCCTGTTCACATGGATGGATTTTAATAATTTTTTATAAGAAAAAAACTACCAGTCACAAATTTACTATAGCTCACAATGTAATATCACATCATTTTTCATCACTGAAAAATTCCATAAACTACAGGTTATAAAGAAGAAAAATAAAAAGTATCCAAAACATACATTTTGGCTTATCAATAAAGTAATAATATTTGGTATCAGGCTGTAGCACAACAATTAATAATGTCAACAGTTTCTCATGCTAGCAGACCTGCTATGCAGCATAAGTATACACATATATCTAAAGATTTTCATTTAAAAAATTAAGGTCAATATAGTTATTTCTAATTTAAAACATAACAATACCAATTATATGTTTGTCAATATTCAGACTGCTCTTTCAAAAGCTAGATCACATTAGCAGACACTGAATCTTATAGATAAAGACAGTAAAAGGAGGAAAATACCAATAATACCAACAGCTGATTATCAATGAACCGATAGCCTCTGGAAAGAGTAATCATGCATATAATTCTTCAAAGATTTTGATACTCTCTCTATATTTATGATGGTTCTGTAACTGACTTGTTCATTCAAGTGTGTTGACATTAAATTATATGCAGTGAATGACAATATCTGGACAATTTCTAAAAAGAGGCTAAGTATATATGGTCAATTAAACTTATCAGTGGTAAAAGTAAGTATTGTATTTCTCTGATTTGTCTTGTATTCACACTAAAGAAGTATAATCATTTATCACATATGATTACCAATTTATTAATGGCCGGCTGCAGTTTACTGTATCGTTACTTTTACACTTAGCTATATTACGCTAAAAAATGCTACTCTTGGGCCATTTTAGATGTACAGTAACATGCTAAGACTACAAGCACCAGAATGTGTTAGGAAAGAATGCTAACTATCACAACTTA
Organism: Penaeus vannamei; assembly: GCF_003789085.1. Lineage (NCBI taxonomy): Eukaryota > Metazoa > Arthropoda > Malacostraca > Decapoda > Penaeidae > Penaeus > Penaeus vannamei. The sequence continues at coordinate 35,976 of NW_020870786.1, read as the reverse complement.
TCCAATCTGTTCACTGTCACGGATCACACTTATGGCACGATGAACATGGAGGGAGCTGGAGGCTTTGTAATAACTGGAACAACCCAGTATAACATGATTCCTCTTACTGGAAATATCAATCACAGTGCTCCATTGTGCCAAAGAATTTATATCTTTATAAAGAATATTTTCACTTTATTTCCCCTATATTCATGTTAGTGGTGAAGCATCTCACTGAGTCACTTCACACCTTACAGTTTTCTAGGGTACAAAAAGTTATTTTTAGAAATGTCTATAAAGTACTTTAGGGCATATACCAATAATCAAATATATTCATTTAACATATTTACAGTCAACAACAAAAGTGATGTCACTGTGCCAGAACTGGCTCGGAGATATCATTCCCTTCCTGCCCTGAAAGGTGGTCCATGCTCAAACCACCAGGACATAGGAAAGGGAGAAAGCAGAGGGGGTGATCTGGATTTGCTAGGCTAAGCAAGAGTGAGTGTTCTGCTATGTTTCAGTCCCATCCTATCAAGGCTAGCATCCACACCCCTCCCCTCTCTCTCACTCTCAAACACACACTATAGATATTTGTGAGGGTGAGTAACGTATCGTCTCACATAGCGCCTCTTGAGCTACCAAACCTTAGTAAATGGCTTTGGCCACAAAATTTTAAAGGTAATGGGGTGTAAAGGCTTAGGGATTGATTCCCTTGTTTTCCTCTTATTTCGTTTGGGTGCCTTATATGAACCACGACCTCGTGATGTTTATGAATCTCGAAGCATGGTTTGGTTGAAGTCAGCTTAAGTATGATGGGCCATTTGGCTCCACCCCTCACAATCATATACTTATAGAAATTATTTATAGTTATATCTGTTTAAAGTTTGAGATACAAATTGATTTAAAGTGCATTGTCAGTCAACCTAATCATATTGTTTTCCGAAACTTA
>NW_020870786.1:27545-30045 GCF_003789085.1 Penaeus vannamei | reverse complement strand
TGTAGCTATATGCTTTAATTGTATGCTTAAAGTTTTTTCAATCTCACTTGATGCTGCAGCATGAAGTCTCTGTTGCATTTGTAGCACCTCTTCATACATACCATTACTGAAAGGTAGGGGGGAACTTAGAAAGAGTACTGTTAGAATCAAAATATCAATGCTGTATGGGTACAGAGACAAGCTAGGATAAATGTACTTAAACTGCACTTGGCAGCTGAAAAGTTGACAAAGGTGATCTGATGACTGACTGACTGATGATGATAATTATCTAGTAGGTGACAATTTGGACATAATAATTATTTCAAAAGTGACAGATTGTGATGAAAACTATTTGAAATGTGATAAGCAGGTAATAATGATTATCTGAAACTGATCATGTTGCTTTCAGACATTGTACTCAGTCAATCATCCTCATCTCAAGAGCAATTTTGCATCAATAAAAAGGTAAAGCATCTACCCATTTCTCTTTTCTTAGGTAACAGTACCAACATCAGTATATGCCAAGTCTTTTTCAAAGAAATACAACTGAAATCAACATGATCAGGGATGATTTGGGAGGAAAATAGAAAAAAATACCTAACATACAAAGTTCATTTATCACCTTACACTTTCAATGTCTCTTGAAAGCATTATTCACAAAATTATATTAAACAAAGTTTCCTCAGCTTTAATTTTGAGCATCTTACCTTCATGAAAAAAACTCATACTTACTATTCATCATATTTCTCTAAGCCAAGTTGTTGGCTTAAAACATCTACTCTGTGAAGCATGAAAGCTGCTGATGCAAAGAGTAAGAGTAGCAGCAAAGTAGATATGATGAGGAGTATTGAAGTCCTTGGCAGAGACCATAGTTCCTTTACCCCTTCTCCTATAAGCTTGACTGGGATGCTGCCAACCTTGAAACAGGCTGTGTGAGAGCAGTGACATTTTAATGTTTTAAATGTCACACAGAATGATGAAGTTCCTGGCTGTTAATCATATGTATGTGTATGTGTATGTGTGTGTGTGTGTGTGTGTGTGTGTGTGTGTGTGTTGTGTGTGTGTGTGTGTGTGTGTGTGTGTGTGTGTGTGTGTGTGTGTGTGTGTGTGTGTGTGTGTGTGTGTGTGTGTGTGTGTGTGTGTGTGTGTGTGTGTGTGTGTACATATATGTATAGGTATATGTATGCAATATTTCTTTTTGTTGTGTGTGCTTTTATGAGTCAAAATTTCTTAGAGTATCATGATATTTCTTGTAGTATATCATAGCTTAGTAACATATGTGACTTCCATGATAAGTTACATACATACTACAGTTTAAATAAATTATTAAATTGGTATAAACATTAAAATATATGGGTAATATCTTACTCTTGACTAAACTTCCTTGTGTGAACCACTCAAACAATACTCCTACTCCTCCCCCTGCACCTCCTCCTGCACCTCCTGGCTCTTCTGTTCCTGCCTTTGGACTCGATAAGCTTCCACGGCGTAAGACAGTGGTACAATTTGGAGATCCAGGAAGATTATGACCAGGAATACCAGCAGTACTAATGGTGGAAGCTGTGGCAGTAGTGTTGGAACTACTTGTAATGCTTGAGGTGGTGGTTGCTGTGCATCCATCTCGGATCCACGGAGTGGTTGTAGTTGCAGTGACCCCCACCAGGTCAACTACTTGGCTAGTTGCAAGGAATCCATCAGCCTGATCCTCCTCCATAAGACTCTCTGCACTGGCTGAGACTGAGTCTTCCCCATCATCGTCAACGGCCTGTGTGCAAGATATATGATCCAGTCATATCTCCCTTTGATTTTTGTATCATATAATAATCCAATATTTAGTTTTAGGTAATTCTAGATCTAAGAAAAGCAAAATATCAAAGTACCCTAGACATAGGATATGGGTATTATCCTTTATGTAAAACAAAATAAAAATAAAATCAATCCTCAGAGAAATTATAAATTTATTTATTTCACATCAATGTATATATATATCACTATTAACATAGCTTATTATAAACTGCATTAGCCAAATACACTAGAAAACGTAACTGATCTTACAACTCACAATAAAAAATAGTTTATTAAATTTCACTTAATAATAAATTAGACTATGTACTTACCACCTGCACAGCAGATGGCGGCTCACTATCACTGTCTCCAATTTGCTGTGCCTTCTTCAGAATGTGGTTCATAAGCTTGTATGTGGAATCCCGTGATAACAAAGACCCAAACACATAGCTCTTCCCATCCACCATATGAAGTCCAACGGCATTTGGAATAATTTTCGCAGTTCGTTCTTTCTGTACACTAGCAACCTGACTCACAGGTATCAGTAGCTAATGGACAAAAGAAAAAGATCTAAAGTAAGCTTAATTCAACCTCATGATAAAAAATAAAAAGCATTAGAGAAGTGCAGCCTTAGTTGTCTAAAATGGTCATGTCATATTCATGAAAATAACTCCAGGATACTGAGTAAAGGATTGATCTGAATAGATATAACAAAATAGTTGGAAAGAATGCATGG
>NW_020870786.1:20045-22545 GCF_003789085.1 Penaeus vannamei | reverse complement strand
CTAGCGAACAAACCTACAAGTCGGCTCTGAGAAAACACTAAAGCAAAATAAAGGAAAGGAACACGAGAACTTGACGTAAAGAAATGTTATAAGAACTTCACAAGCCGTCTCCTCTCCCGCCCCATATCATCGGACCTTCACCCGGAATAAAAAGTTTTCGAGAAATTGTTATAAAACGAAGGTCTCATATAACGAGCGTATTAAGAAGATAACAGTAACAAACCTTAGCTGGTTAGTATGTATCATTCCTCTTCCCTGAAACGAGACAGGTTACTCACGCGATCCGAGCCGAGCCGATCCATAGATAAGCGAGGCCGCCCTTTGCAATACGGGCACCTACACTAAAATCACCAGTGTATTAAGGCTATAGACTCAAATCACCGTAAATACACTAATTTCACATTAGTCAGGTTACCTCACTGAATATAGACACATATCTTAGGTAGTTGCGAATTTCTTTTATTCATTTTTAAGCTTCCATTGATGTTAAGGATAGTAATAAGACAGGATTAGTAGGGAAAGTGCACGGTAATTGGCGGACACCCTCATAACAGCACAATATAGTGACGAACAATGGACGGCATTACCGGGAGTCAACATAAGTGATGTTTCTTGTATCGCCGCCAAAGTGTTATCTCTCATTACACATCAGTACCTGTATCAGGCCAGTTATGAACGCACGACAATTACTGTGTCATATCACAAGGGGCATCATACTGTGATACATACATAACTGTTCTTAAAATAAGTTAGACGACTTCTCACGTCATCGCTGGCATTTACAGGAGTAATATAGCCAGTTCTCGTTTTTTGCGCTCTCACACATCCACTTTATTCAATAATTCTTTGCTCTGAAGCGCATGTTTCTTTTTCTTGTCTGTTAAACTATAGCATGAACTAATATTACTATAAAGGATATAATCAAGCTATTCAATCGTACACGTTGCGGCTACTTTATGAGGCCAGTAACGGTACCATAACACCAACAGTTGATGCAATTCATTTGAGCCTCATCGTTTCATCTCGCTCGCCACCATCTTTTCCCTAAGGGCACGAGTCCCCGAGGGACTATGGAGTCCCCTGGGAACTATGGGCGAGGATGTGGCCGAACAAATGACCGAAGGGCACTTGGCCCACCGACTCTTCGTCGACGAAAATTCGACTGAACTGATATTCAACCGAATGGACATTTTTAAATTTTCCTTATTACCTCTATTTCCTTGTAACTGTATTTAAAATATATCTACGCCAAATAATCAAATATATCAAACGATGTATTCTAAAGCATATATATTACATACTGAGCTGTCTTTCAATTTTAAAAGATTATGAAGAACCCCTCTCCAGAAATCGACCCAAGAACACCTCATATTTCTTAGCAACAGAATTCGGGCCAATGTTAGATATCTCAGACCCTCCTCCACCCCGAGACAGGCTGTGAGAAAGAGAAGTCATGTTTCCCTGCCCTTCTGTTGGCTCTGGAACGAGAGGGCCAGCGGTGGGGAAGTGGCTGCCCTTCTCTGCTAACACCGGTTGATCGTCTTCCTGTTTTTCCTCTTCTTTTTTCGAATGTTGCAGGTTGTTTCTGTCGATACGCTTACAAGTGACACATTATGAAAATCCAAAATTGTCAACATATTTTGCAAATTCATTGGAAGGAAAAAATCTGCCAGATGTCGGTCGTTTACTAGCTTGAATGCCAGTTCGGCCGTTCATTCACATGACTCTCCAGCTGCATCTTCATTCAGCTGAAAGCCCGCTGGAATATTCATCGCTCAAGTATTCGCGGTCCGTCTATCCGGATGTGCAAAAGGTCGTACTGAGTATCATTAATGTTGAAATACTTCATCATATTATATTTTTGTCTAATATGTTTGACTTGCAGCTGAAAGGAATATCTTTAGAAGTGTAATGTAGAGGACTTTTTTGACATGTGCGAATGATTCATGCGTTCACACACACACACACACACACACACACACACACAGCACACACACACACACACACACTCATATACACATGCGCGCACGCACACGCGCACAAGCACACACACTCTCACACAAACACACCGTGGTAAATACTTGGTGTATTATGTATTGGGTGTATACTCACCATTAATATAACATCAATGACTGACTCATTAGCACAGATATAATGGTTTCCCTAGATGTGACACAACTTTATCCAGGAGCCGCGGGCGGTATACGCAAATCTAGCAACCTCTGGCAACGACGAGGGTCATGTGATGTCCCGACCCCCCCCCCCTTAACCTCTCCTCCCCCGCTCCCAGTCCACCCTCGTGCATAATTAAAGTAGAGTGCGGACCGCTACCCATGTGCACCAATACACCGTGTTTTGACACTCACCATTGCTGCCACCCTTGGCAAGGTCAGGTACTTTTGATGAAGATGTGATTAAATGTCTGTTACTGAATTTCCCTCTATATCCAAACGAATGTCCGTTTGCCTTCCGTCGCTCGCCCTGCGGTAAGGTTTCGTTC
>NW_020870785.1:27500-33997 GCF_003789085.1 Penaeus vannamei | reverse complement strand
ACCAGAGCGAATTCCTCAGCACTACACGGAATATGAAGACTAAAGCTCACACACACACGAGAAGAGAAAGGAACATACATACTCCATAGAAAGACAAAAAAAGCAAGATATCTGAAATCACTCAAATTCCAAAAGAAACCAAGAAAGAGAAATGAGGATATTGATTTAGGTGTAAGTAGGAAACGAAAACCAAAAAGTTTGTTAATTGGATAGTACAAAAGAAGTATTATGTTGCTTCTTTCTTTTATCCCACTTTTCCTTTCTTCATCTTGAATATAGTTCACTCGTCAGAATGATGAACTGGAGGAACGAACTTTGACAACCGAGGCTCACATGCAAATGGTCTAACATGTTTGGGGACGACTACTACAACATGGATATTGAGGATGACACCATGTGTTTTGTGAAGGATGATGCTGATCATCAGTAAAAATTGTAAGTTAACATAAATCCTATTATTATGAGGTTGATGAGTATAGTTAAATACATATATATTAAATTAACAAAATTTGGAAAAATACTGTGTGCTCTTATTGTAAACTTCTCCTCAATGGAATCAACAAAAATAGTAATATTTGCCAACCGTAATTTTCAATTGCAAAGAACTAAAAACGACAGTAGGAAAAATATGTATATTAAATAGGGTATCTTCAACATATGGTTAAAAAACCTAAAAATATTTGATACTTTGAGACAGCATCATGAGATCGTAGATACTATACGAAGAGCGTTGCGGGGGACGGATGATGACAAATACGTATTGAGAAGGTGGGGAAGAGGAGAAGAAAGTGACTATGATGAAAATTTGATTAAACAAAATTTCAAATAGTGAGTAATTTTACTTTTAATTTTTTCTCAGAATACATGTTGATAATAATAATATAAAGTACCTGACCATAGATTAATCACAAGGAAAAGTTTAAGATCAGAATTGGAAATTTTGTCATTGAGCAATAACTTCAACAGCCTTGAAAATTGTAAATTTTACAAATTGAATGATTTCACGTTGGTCAAAGGAATATGGAGTTTCTCTTCTCCAGTGAAGTAACATCAATTTGAATAATTATCTATAATTGCTATGTAATGAATACTTTTATGCTAGACATGGTATTTTTGTTACGTCTAGATGGATGCTGATTATGATCCAGAAGAGGAATCCAAGACCGTCCAACAGGAGGTCGTAGAATCCTCATCCAGAGTTAATCGCAGAAGAAAATCAAAGTTTGCTCGTGCACTCAAGAAAAAGAAGCCTGTGTTTAACCCTGATGAAAAGGATTTTGACTCCTATTTTAATGAGTACTACAATCTCGACTTTGAAGACATAGTGGGAGGAGTGCATGCCGGTATAAAATGGAAAGTAGAGCCAAATGACTTTGGTCTGTCAACTGAGGAGGTTTGTATATTTTGAATTTTTACCTTTCTTATCTTTATCTACAGTGTACACACATTTGCACAAACACACACTCCTTCACTGACTCACACAAGCATGCATATTTATACATAGGCACACACTGTCAATCAACATTTCTCTCAATGCAAACACGGACACACATATTTCTATAATACTTTATATAAGTAATATATATATATTTTTTTCCCACCGTATCAATATCAAAAATCAATCTCTTGATTTTTGTAGATTCTGAATGCTGGTGTTACTGAGCTCCAGAAATGGATCCCCATTAGACAAATATTAAGACATGACAGAACAGATGCAATGGAGAAGAGAGATCGATCTCAACTATACAGCGGCAGAGATGTTGCAGCATCAAAACAGAAAATACTTCCCAGTCTTTTTGCTGAGTGAGTTCTCAATATGGTGCATTTTTCAGAGATCAGTCATATAGGCACTGAATACTTCAGTGAGAAGACAAAAGCATGAACTCAAAGATTGTTTCTTTCTTTTTGATCAATTTTGTTCTTGATTGATTTTTTCGTTTTTTATTTATTCATATAGAATGAATAAATGCCCACCTCATGGACTAAGGAATAGTTTATGAAGTATTTAACATATCTCAATTTATGTGACCAATTTTTCTGTGGACATCAGTTTAAATTTGTGTCTGATATAAGTTAAAGCAATGGATACATATCTGAATTTTAATTTTTTAAAAATATATTTTCAGAAATCCAGAGGATATTTTAGAGGCTGAGGAAGAAAAGAAAAGACAGAAAAACCTGAAGAAGAAACTAAGACGGCAGAAGAAGTTAGAAGAGCAGGAGAGCATGTTAGGTGAATGCAGCACTGAACTAGAAGATGGAGAGAAAACAGAACGATCTCGGAAAAAGCGAGGCTTAGAAGGAGCCAACACAAAATCCCCCAAGAAGAAGAGAAAGGAGGTAGAAGAGGAGGAGGAGAAGGACGGAGAAGGAGGACAAGGAAGAACAGGAAGAGAAGGAAGAGAAGAACTTCAGTTGAAGAAAACACAGAATGGGAAGTGAAAACAGCAAAGAAAAAGAAGAAGAAAAAGAAGAAGTTAGCCGTCATTAATGGAAATCAAGAACCAGAAGGGGAAACGGAAACAGTCACAGAGGAAAGCGTTAATGAAAAAACAACAAAGGAGAAAGAGGAGGAAGAAAACCAAGAACCAGAAATAGAAATACCAACTTGTACAGAGGAAAGTGATAAGAAAAAGAAGAGAAAGAAGAAAGTAGTTGAAGAAAACCAGGAAAATGAGAAGAAGAAAAAGAAAAAGAAGAAGAAGAAGGAAGTGGAGGAAGTACAAGCACAAGATGCCAGTGAAGTAATTAAATCACCAAGGAAAGAAAAACGAAAATGGAAGAAAAATGGAAAGGAAGATCCTTTCCTCCAGGGAATATGTGATGCAAGACTGGCAGCATATGGAGCAAACCCAAAGAAACTCAAGAATAAGGTGAAATATGGGAAAAAAATCAGTTGACTGAATTATGGGAAGTTGTTTTCATTCTGAGTATCTCAAAAGGAACAGCTGGGAATTATTTTATAATTTACACTAATAAAGTGTATTTTGACAGTTTCTAACAGCTTATTATTGAAACCTTTTGGATTGTATAGACAAGAATTAAGCATCTAGATTATTGGAGTCAACACGTGGAAAAAATATACAGCCCCTCGTTATTTAGTCTTTTCACTCTTTTGTTCTCTGATGTCTAGCACATTTATTTTCAAACATTAAACATCACACTTTTGTTACTTGTTTTGCATCAGTAGTTATGTTTCACGCACACGCACTAAAACATACACTCTCACTAAAAGAGACACGCTAATACACACATTTATATATATATATAAATTAGCAAAAACACAATCTAATATTACATCTTATAGAAGTTGTGTCAAATCAATTATCTCTTAAGGTCGTCATACGCACTCACGGTAAAGGACTTATTAGTACTAATATAAATGAGAGGATAAATGAAATAATTTTTTCATCTTACAGATAAAGCAGACCAGTTTTTATTTATCCACTTGTATCCCATCACATTGTCTTAACGTGACCACCACACACCTCCATGACATTGGCCAAACATCAATGTGATGCTTTCCTATTCAAAGGCCATACACCAATAAGGTAGAAAGTACAACTAAAAAGGTATGCAAAAATTGATCTGTATTACCAAAGCTTCTCCACACAGTGGAAACTGTTAACAATAATTGTGTCTTCATTATGTGGATAAAGCTTTACATATAAAGGCACTGAACAAATAAAACCAGGTAGTTAGTCCATGGAAATGAGATAACAGTAGCTTTGCTTAATATTCCTTTTACATAACTTATAAAATTGCTTCAACTCCATATAAGTAACAACTTTGCAAATTTTTTTTTTTTTTTTTTTTTTTTGAATCACTTCCCTACAAGAAAGGAAAACAAGAAAAAATCAAAATTAACCTTGAAGAGTATTTCATTTTACAGAAATTATACCCAAACAGTGTGTTAATCATACTCAGTTTTATACTTTTTTGCAAATCTGTACCACATCCTCGTCATTCAGTTCGTGATCCTTGCCAACTTTTTGTGGCTGATGCTTGACTGAGCTGCCCCAAACCAAAGCACTGAAAAGAAAAAAAAATTCCATTAGCGAAATAATGTTATGTTATATTCAATTTTGTTTAAGAAGCCTAATAATCTGCAATGCAAGATTTCACTTACAATTAGCGGGCATTTGTGTACATCCAAATTTACGCATATTTTCAAGTAACTAGTAACGGTTTCTTTTACAAGTTTCTTTATCTTTCTTTTTGGAGCCATTTAACCACTACAGGTACATTACAACCAAACTAATAGCATGTAAAGTATCTAAATTTTAGCATCTCAGTCCTAATCGCTGTGTGTACAAGTTGGAGCCCAGTCGCCAGCTGCACAGAGATATGGAGTGCACCACTGAACTATTCATATCACTACACTTCAAAAGTTTAAAGTTAGTAACAAGCAGTTACAAGCTGCATAGGAATGGGTAGTGTAAATTAGACAATTAAAATTGCATCACATATACTTGGATTTCATAAAAAAAAAAAGGGTTTGGGAATGTGTATTAAGTATAAACGTACGCATTGACTAAATTTCTAAACCATATAAGGACAGAATGCATGCCCAAACAAGTTTCTTGACCTCTTACAAAGAAAGCAAATGTAATACATGTGTACTTACTATTTAAACTCCCTTATAATGGTTCTATGAATTTTGTTACAGAAATCTTCCACGGTCTTCCTATCTGATCGCAAAACGACTGGAGAATTGTAGTCCGGCAACTGGCCTTTTGGTTTTGTATAGCTGGAATGAGAAGTCACATTATGCAAATGGATTATGAAAAAATATATATATTTATTCAAACTTTTCCATTTCCATGTCTTTTTAGAGACAAATAATGATCTTGACAAAATATAAAGAAAATGTTCTGATTCAAATATTTAGGGGAGGGTGTAAACTCACAATTTTCTTTTAAAAAGCAAAACAAAAATAAATAAAGAAATGAGAGAGGGAGGGAGAGGGAGAGAGGAAAAAAGACTATAATACAAAATGCCAAAAGTCTTAAAACTTAATATAATCCACACAAACCAAAACACAACTCACATTCTTGTCAAGTTGAGGTATTGCCACATCTTCTCGAGCAAATCGTCAAAGTTCCATTTGTGGTGAGCAGATATGGGTACACAGTGAGGGATGCGGTAGATGATGTCCAATTCCTCAATGCTAATCTGATCTGAAAGGAAAGGAGGAATCACTTTACATGTTACTGTTTTCTATTTGGAGCAAAATCTACGTGTACTATTCCTACCAAAGGAAAAATGAAGAAAGAAAGATGAAAAAGAATAAAATTGCCATTTAGCCTTAACTATTTCTCAATCTAGTTTACCTAACTGTCCCAAAGAAGAGGAGAGAAGGAGGAATAAGAAAGAATAATTTCATTGTCTTTTTCCAAAGAATTTTAATGGCATACTTTACCACCAAACTTTTTCCATACATAAATAAAAAATTGTCTTGAGGGTTAATTACCAATCTTATTGAGCAGGTAGATGCACGGGATGTAAACGCGGTTGCCTTCTATCACATCAATCAGGTCATCAGCTGTGGCATCATATTTGAGGACAATGTCAGCATTGTGGATGCGGTACTCTGCCAAGATCGTCTGTTGGGTGAAGGAATACAGAGTGAAGTAGATTTTCAAATTTCCGTGGTGAAGAAATCATCAGGATGAAAAATGCAGCTATATTTTTTGCTTTATTGTGGGTATAAGTAAAAAAAAACAGTCAATGGCGTAATGTGTTCCACGATCCATATTATAGATACTCAAATCTGAATGGTCCAAACTCCAATAACAAATAAGAAAGAAAGTAAAAACATATAAATTTATTATTTTCTGGTTAGCATTCTTGTAATCTCATATCTCATATCAATCTCTATATTTCAGTTTATAATGGATACATTCTGACCGAATTAACATTACATAATGTTTTTACTTGTATTAGCTTAGTTAAATCAATTATGGTATCCCAACTTGGGGGGAAAAAAAAAAAAAAAAAAAGAAGACCTGACATTTTATTTGCTATCTTGAAACTATCTAACATATTTTCAAAAGGCTATTAATATGAACCTTACCTTCACAAGTTCTAAATCCAGTTCTGTCTGAGGTACAGCACACTGCAGGTTTATTCCACCTTTCTCCTTCTTACGGAATGTAATCTGTGGAGGCTCCTGCAAGAGATAAAAAATATCAAAAGTAAGACTAACATATCCAATAGTGCTTTTAATAATACAGTCCACATTACACATATCCCTCTAATTTCTCTAATATATATGTGAATGTATATTACTAAAACCATCATAGAAGTCATAGTCAAAGCTACCTGTACAAGAATTACTCCCCTCCTACTCAAGAAGTGCTAATATGACACATACTGAATAGTAGTTCTATGTGTATATTTGGTGGAGTTACAGAGCCCAATAAGCTATGCAGAGGTTTTCACTTGCTACTAAAATTCTTCAGAGATATATGCACAAGGCCTGTTGTAATTTCCAA
>NW_020870785.1:0-20000 GCF_003789085.1 Penaeus vannamei | reverse complement strand
TATGCAGCGTGTAAAATAAAGACACCGGTATGCTAAAAAAGTGAATGTTTACATTCGAGCTGGTTGCATTCTGGGCAGAAATGGTCTTGAGGTTCCGAACGCGGCGCATCTCGTCCTGCTGGTCCTGGACAAGTTGTCTGGACAAGGTTGACGAGCAGTTCCAAACGCAGCATAAGTGCCATTGCTATGTAATGCCAAATCAACCTATTCGTAAACACCAGGATATTCAACATTACACATTGTCATGATATTGTCAACCCAAAAATCATCTGCCAATCTGTATGGACATTCACCCAGCTTTACATTTTTCCGTTTCTCCACGTAGCGAATCTTTCCTTCTCCTTCTGATGTATCGAAATATCCGTATGACATCTCAAGGATTTCGCGAAAAATATTAGAAAACGTGAAATTAATCCAGTGTATAGGCTGGTGGCAATATTTGGGGTTTGTTTTCCCGTTGCTAGGCTGTTTCCGTCATGCAAAATCGCCCTATTTTCAGTATTAATCCCATAAGCTCCGTAACCACAACCCTAAATTCACAAGAAAAACATTACTTGTTTATAGATAATACGGAAAAAATACATGTAATTAAATGAACCCAAAATCACATGTAAACAACACAGCCTTTTCCAGCCGCTCTAGTAATCTCCTCTTTTCCCTCCCTTCTCGGCGGACATTGCGCGCCAATTCGCCCATAATTACCTCGGCCTCGATGTCCGCGATTTTCTGCAGGATACTCATGTTTGCGAATTTCTTCTTTTTACACCACAATCATATTAAAAATACCGTCCTCGCCGGACCTTCTCTCACGCCGCCACACCGTGTTGACGTGACAGAGCCATCTAGCGGCCGGGCGAGCAAGCTGGGCGATGACGGTCGGAATGCGCAAGGAGTATTCTTTTATGGTATTTTGCGGCCATTTGTTAACGTGTGTTGTTGATTACTTAAAATAAGAATGGTAAGTGCCTTTCTGTCGAAATATCTATATATACATACGCGTATTCTCTGTCTGTCTGTCTGTCTGTCTGTCTGTCTGTCTGTCTGTCTGTCTGTCTGTCTGTCTGTCTGTCTGTCTGTCTGGCTGTCTGTCTGTCTGTCTGTCTCTCTCTCTCTCTCTATGTATATATATATATATATGTACATACACATACATACATACATACACATACATATACATACATACATACATATATAATATATATGTATGTATGTGTGAATACACAACACACACACACACCACCCACACACCACACACACACACACACACACACACACACACACATATATATATATTATAATATATATACATATATATTACATATATTATACATATAATAATATTATACATTATATAATATTATACATATTTAATTATATACATATTTTATATACATATATACATCTATATAATTATTCATTATTCTATATTACATATCATACATATACTAATATATATTCTACATTTTCACTATATACATATATATATGTATTATTGGTAGTTTTTTATTGACCTTACTTATAGTATTATGGTATATATTATGTCATCTCCATTATGTATATATTATTGTATATATGTAATCTGGTTTATATTGTACTATTAACTTATATCTATACTCCATAATCCACACATCACCACACACCATTACTATATTTAGTATCATATATACCTTCTTATTGCCACTCAAATACTCCATGGCCCCGAGTCATCTAAAGTTATCTAAGGGAAGGGAAGAAGGGGAGGGAGCCAACCCAGAACTATACACCCCCCTTTTTGACGGACCATTTTTTCTTTAGCTGCAAGCAACCCCTTCTTCGTTTCAGTCTCATTTCTCAACCCTGAATACTTTACTATTGGACATCTCCGCATATTCAATGATTCTTCAATTTTCAGAATTTACCTGTTGAAAGAGCCTCAAAACCTCCTGATAAAAAGCAAACTTCTGCGACTTCGAATGCACGCCTGTAGTATTTGTGCTTTAGCCCTCCAATTGTGCCGGGCCTCTCTCATCTCTCTCTGCTCTTCCTCCTCTTTCTTTCTCGAATCTTCTTTCTACCTATTTCTTATAACTTTTCTTTCTTCTTTCTTTCTTTTCTCTCTCCTTTTCTTCTCCTATTTTTTTCTTTCTTCTTTCTACAATCATCTCTCTCTTATCTCTGGCTCTTCTCTCTTTCTCTCTCTCTCTCTTCTACTCTCTCTCTCTCTTTGCTCCCTTTCTATCTTGCTGTCTCTCTTCCATTTCATCTCCTCTCTCTTCTTCTTTCTTTTTCTCTCTCCATCTTCTACCTCCCTTCCACGACCCCCTCCTTTTGCCCTCTTAAGCCCCACTCTCCAACGACCCCACTTTTCTTCTACCTCCATTCTCTCTCTCTTTTCTCTCTCTCTCTCTTATTGTCCTCTAACTCCCCTCTACATACCTCCCTCACTCTAACTTCTGCTTTCTCTTCTCTCTTTCTTCTCTTTGTTGCTCTTCTTCTCTCTCTCTTCTCTTCTCTCTCTTGCCCTTTCTCTCCTCTCTCCATCTCTATTTTCCTCCCCTCTCTTCCACATGCCCCTTTCCACTGTCCCTCAACCCCTTCTTTTCCCATCCCCTCTCCCATCTCTTCTCTCTTTCTCTCTCTCTCTCTTTCTCTCTCCTCTCTTTTACTCTTTTTCTCTCTCTCTTTCTCTCTCTCTCTCTTTCTCTCTTCTCTCTTTCTCTTCTCTCTTTCTCTCTCTCTCTCTTTCTCTCTCTCTCTCTGTTCTCTCTCTCTCTACTTTCTCTCTTCTCCTCCTCTTCTCTCCTCTCTCTCTCTCTCTCTCTCTTTCTCTCTCTCTCTCTTTCTCTCTCTCTCTCTCTCTCTCTCTCTCTCTCTTCTCTCTCTCTCTCTCTCTCTCTCTCTCTCTCTCTTTCTCTCTCTCTCTCTCTCTCTCTCTTTCTCTTCTCTCTCTCTCTCTCCTCTCTTCTCTATCTCTCTCTCTTTCTCTCTCTCTCTCTTTCTCTCTCTCTCTCTTTCTCTCTCTCTCTCTTTCTCTCTCTCTCTCTCCTCTCTCTCTCTTTCTCTCTCTCTCTCTCTTTTCTCTCTTCTCTCATCTCTCTCTCTTCTCTCTCTCTCTCTCTCTCTCTCTCTCTCTCTCTCTCTTCTCTCTCTCTCTCTCTCTCTCTCTCTCTCTCTCTCTCTCTCTCTCTCTCTCTCTCTCTCTCTCTCTCTCTCTCTCTCTCCTCTCTCTCTCTCTCTTCTTTCTTTCTCTTCTCTTTCTCTCTCTTCTCCTCTCTCTCTCTTCTTTATCTATTTCTCTCTGTCTATTTATCTATTTTTTTCTCTTTCTATCTATTTCTTTATTCCTCTATCTCTCTATATGTACCATGTACACACCACACACACACACACACACCACACCACACACACACACACACACACACCACACTACACATACACATACACATTACACATATACAACATACATACACATACACATACATACATACACATACAACATACACATACACATCACACATACACATACACATAACTTACACATACAATACCCATACACATTACACATACACATACACATAACTACATTAACACACATACACTACACATACACATACACATACACATAACACATAACATACACATATCACATCATACACATACACAACCATACACATACACATACACATTACACATACACAATACACATTACACATTACACACAATCACACAACATACACATACACATACACATACACACACATACAATACACATACCTACACATACACATACACATTTCAACACATACACATACACATACACACACACACACACACACACACACACACACACACACACACACACACACACACACACACACACACACACACACACACACACACACACAAACAAGCTTTTTTTTCTAGGCGCCAAGTGGAATCGAAAAATTGTAATAATAAGTATATGCGAACAACGAAAAACTAATCACACACGGTTTTCAAGTTTCATATTTTCCTATATTTAACATTATCTGGTTATCAACTTCTTTTAAAAAATACAGATGTGTCTACAGTAATGACTTGCGATTTAAATGAGTTATACCCAAATATGTTTCTATAATTAGAGAATGGAACTTTCAGGGATAAACGTATTTTTTCGTCAAGAATAAAAATTTCGATTAGCCTATTTTCTTTTCTGGTATTTTATAATGTGGAATATCAGATAGTTACACTGCGATGGGAATTAGTGATGCTTGTCCATTTAGTTCATTGCACTAGTGTTGCTTATCTGGGAATTCTAAACAAATCGGCGAAAGATATAGACTTTGGTGGGAATTAATAAAATTAGAATTTGTTGTTATGAAATTAGTTTACTGTAGGAGCTGTATCCCAAGTGGATTAAAAAAAAATCTGCACTCGATCTCTGGCTAGAAACAATTTTCTTTCTGTAACAACAATGATAATAAACAATAAGTATGACAAAGGAATGAATAAACCTGAAGTAAATAATGGAATCTGATACAATGATTGCGTGAAAAATTCCCGCTGTCAACTTTCATCGGTATTCATGTTGTTAATGTTCATTTAAAACTTAGATATTCAAAACGTTTGATGAAATTTATGGTTTTCAACAATAGTTTTATACGGCATAGAGTAAATACCTCGTAGCTGGTAAAAGTCTGTGTCGTTCGTGTTTCCGTTTATATTGATTAAAAAATATACATGCTTGTAAGCCTTTGACAATAAGTTCCTCATCCTTAGGATATTTGCAACTTATCCTGGAGATGATACAGTACCAAGGGCAGATGTAAGCTCAAGGAATCTATTATGTGGGCTTATATGAAGCACATGCTAGTCACATTTGGCCCTTTTAAAACATTTCTGGTTCTCAATTCAAGTTCACATTGGATTGTTCGAAAAACTCTACTTGCAGAAATGTAAAACATCTCAGAAACAGAAGTGGGGATAATTAGCAACATTTATTTTCTAGAAATTAAAAAAAATAGTTGAAACTTTCTACGTGTTTCTTTTAGATATACAACTGCAGACACTATTAGAGGGATGCCTTTTGGAGGACAATTTAGAAATTGGTAAACTGGAATTGAGCTGATGGGGCCAATTCAGTGGTTCGGTAAACCCATTCTCATTCTGATATTCAAAAAGGACAAACCTCGTGAAGCACCTATATGATGTGTTTTTTTTTCTCTCTCCTCTCCATTAGGCAGCTGGGAAACTCGAGAAAGTCTTTCCACTATTCCTGATTTTTTTTTTCAGTTTTTGACACATACTGACAATAGCCTATAGAGCACGAATCCTTACACTAGGATTCAGATGCTGTGAACCTAATCAAGCCCCTGGTTTGGTTAGGTCATGTTGCATTTGGTGGTTTACAATATCAAGCTTGCAAGATCCCTAGAATCAATCATACTTCTTGACTGTCATAAATACGTTTAAGATTGTTGAACTTTTTCCAGAGGTAACTGAACTCAAACAAGATCTTGCTGAATACATATGAGGTAGTTTGAACTTTTATTTTGTCAAAGTGCTCCAGAGAGAATCTTTAGAGCCTAAATTTTCATAGTTATCTTCTGCAACTAGATGTATGTTCGCTTTGTTGAAGTTTTTCCTCTGAACATCCAATTTGGCTTAGTTATGAGAATGTTGCAGAAGCTTCGTGCAAAAACTCTTGAATCAGGTACAGCTGTGATTGTTTGGCAACGATGAAATCCGTCTAAAAAGATGACATTCAGCCACTGTGATTTCTCTTCCGAAAAAATCCATTTTGCAAATGTTAGTCTAGCTTCTTCAACACGAATTACCAGGAGAATTAATTGAATGTAAACTGAGACCAGTGGAAGAAAGTGTTCACCCACAAGCTCAAGTAAGAGAAAGAAGAAGAAATGTACCTTTACAGGCTCATTTCTTCTCTTCTCTAGTTGTTAGTTCTCATTCCCTCTTCTGGTGCCTCCTTAGAGTGCATATTTTGGCAAATGAATATGCTACACTGATGAGGGAGTCCTTTGAAGAATTACTTAAGACAAAAGACAAAAAAAAAAAAAAAAAAAAAAAAAAACGGAAGAAACCAGACTAAAGATGTAGAAAAGAGACAAGTACTTATCTCCCGTGATCTGGAATCAACAGATAAAAATATAAAATTTGTTTTCTCGGAATGCAGGTAGTGAAAAAGTAAGTACTACAAATAACAGAAATCCTTAAGGCAACGATCCTATGCTACTAGGTGACACAGCACATTTTATTTGAAACAAAGATCATATTTCCTTGATTCTTGTATGTCACTCCTACTAAGTATGGTTAATGTAGATTATTGAGGTTACATTTTTTTCGTTGCCATTATTATTATCATTATTATTGTTAGTAGTAATAGTAGTAGTATTTTCTTCTCCAATAACATTTACAAATTAGAATTTTGTCCAAAAAGTATTACAAAACAAAAAACAACAACAGCAGCACCAAATTCGGGTTACATTTCATAAATTTCCTGCAATCATTGTTTTTTTTTCAAAATCTTAGCATCCTGTACAGAAAACTATGATGATTTCGTAGGGAAAACAAAATTAATGTTGTGGGAAATAATCGATAATGCAATGGCAACACTGATTCACACATCCCCAAAATAACTCCGGTTCATTTTTTTTTTTTTTTTTTTTTGAAACTCTTATTTATCTGTTATTCATTACCTACTTTTTCGTAGACATCCAGCTTTATTTTGAGTCTCTTGACAAAACGAATGGAATAACAGACGACCTTAACACCTACAGACAGTTGTGACAAAAGAACCAAAACATAGCTGTTTGCTGTTGACATAACACACAACAACGAACGCCATGACACAGCAAATGACAAAACAACGTCTTTCATTGTTCGACTCTGTTGACGTTTGTAGCGAGTGGTTTCGGATAAAGGTATAAAATGATAGAGAGAGAGAGAGAGGAGAAGGGAGAGAGAGGAGAGGGGAGAGAGAGGAGGGTGAGAGAGAGAGAGGGTGAGAGAGAGAGAGGGAGAGAGGGGGGTGGAGAGAGAGAAGAGAGGAGAGAGAGAGGAGGGGAGAGAGAGAGAGAGAGAGAGAGAGAGAGAGAGAGAGAAGAGAGAGAGAGAGAGAGAGAGAGAGAGAGAGAGAGAGAGAGAGAGAGAGAGAGAGAGAGAGAGAGAGAGAGAGAGAGAGAGACGAGAGCAGACAGACAGAGACAGAGAATATCTATACATACATATTTGTATGTGTGCGTCTGTTTGTGTGTATTTTTTGTGCACACACACACAGTTTGACTTCCATTTCGTAAATAGCCTTATGTCCTTTTAACTGATATTAACTGGTGGGAAAAAATGCATTATGTCTTATGTACAATGATGTGGAACGGTATGACGGGGCTGGATAAATTTCCAAGGCATAGTTTGAGTTGTCTACGGATTATTTCTCTCTCTTTCTCCCTCCTCCTCCCTCTCTCTCTCTTAATCTCTCTCTTTCTCTTTCTCGCTTAATCTCTCTCTTTCTCTTTCTCTTTCTCTCTTAATCTCTCTCTTTTCTCTTTCTCTTTCTCTCTTAATCTCTCTCTTTCTCTCTTAATCTCTCTCTCTCTCTCTTAATCTCTCTCTCTCTCTCTCCTCTCAATCTTTTTTTCCTAATAAGTAATGTCATTTAGAATTATTGGACGTTTGGTATTTCAATGACCCTAAATCTTCTTTTCTGCTGTTAGTGTCTTTGTCTTGACAAAATCTTGAACTCTGAACTTTCTGAATCGTCAGTTTTTTTAGCTCTGACAAGATGGCAAGGTCTATATAATAATACAAACCTTGAAAGATGGCATACTCTCATTTGGAGAAAAAAATATTATCATTTACAGAGCAGTGTTATGTTCTACGGGTCCCAGAGCCTAATCTTATTACGTTGTTATCGCCAAGGAGGTTATGTTTTTTGGTAGCGTTGGTTCGTTAGTTGGTCAGTTGGTTAGCAGGATAACACAAGAAGTTATGAACAGATTTTTAATGATGTTTGTTTACCAGTTTAGGTGTCATTAATTTTGGTGGTGATCCGGATCCAGGATTTTATTTTAAAGGATTCATTAGCACTGCGAGGTATGGAATCACGGGCTCATCAGCTTACCCGAGAAAGAGGTGATTTTGATGTAATTCTTCGTATGAATATGACCCTATTGCCTTGGCGGAGGTATGCTCTCTCGGTGTGCTTCTAGGTTTCACACGTTTTCGATCCAGTTACTATGTCTAGTTGGAATCTTACGAAGGGTATATGGCAATTAAATGTAAACATGGCTTAGTGAAGACTACTGCAGCTCTAGGGCCTTTTAAGCATTAGGCCTTTCAATTTAAATGTCTTTATCATGGTATCTATCATAATATCTATCATAATATTTATCATAATAATATGTATCATAATATCATAATAATATAATAATATTTATAATATCATAATATTTATCAAAATATCATAATATTTATCATAATATCATAATATTTATCATAATATCTTCTCTATCTGTGGGTATCTCTATCATGCGTAGAGATACCCACATAAAGAGATAAAACCACACTCTCAAGTACAAGGCGCATATTACTAGCCAAACTAGCTCACAATTCTATTTGCAAGTTTAGTGAGCAATTTCGGTGAGATCTTTACGAGGCCGCCGTAGAGGGAGAAGTGAAGGGAAGGGGGAGAAAGGGAAGAAAGAACGAGAAACAAGCGGAGAGGGAGGAGGAGAAGGAGAGGAAGGAGGGAGGAGGAGAAGGAAGGGAAGGGGGAGAAAGGGAGAAAGAACGAGAACAAGGAGGAGGGAGAGAGGGAGAAGGAAGGGAAGGAGGAGAAGGGAGAAAGAACGAGAACAAGGAGGAGGGAGAAGAGGAGAGAAGGAAGGGAGGGGAAGAAGGGAGAAAGAACAGAACAAGGAGAGGGAGAGAGGGAGAGTAAGGGAAAGGAGGGAGAGAAGGGAGAAAGAACGAGAACAAGGAAGGAGAGAGGAAGGAAGGGAAGGGAGGAGGAGAAGGAGGGAGGAGAAAGGGAGAAAGACAGAAAGAGGAGGGAGAGAGAGAGAAGGATGGGAGGGGAGAAGGGAGAGAACGAGAACAGGAGGAGGAGAGAGAGAGAAGGAAGGGGAGGGGGAGAAGGGAGAAAGAAGAGAACAAGGGGAGGGACAGGAAGAAGGGAAGGGAGGGGAGAGGAGAAAGAACAAGAACAAGGAGGAGGGAGAGGGAAGGAAGGGAAGGAGGAGAAGGAGAAAGAACGAGAAAAGAGGAGGGAAAGAGGGAGAAGGGAGAAAGAATTAGAAGGAGGAGGGAGAGAGAGAGAAGTAAGGGAAGGGGGGAGAAAGGGGAAATAACGAGAACAAGGAGGAGGGAAAGAGGGAGAAGGGAGAAAGAATTAGAAGGAGGAGGGAGAGAGAGAGAAGGGAAAGGGGGGAGAAAGGGGAATAACGAGAACAAGGAGGAGGGAGAGAGGAAGAAGGAAGTGCCGCCGAAGTGAGGGAGGAGGGAGAAGGAAGGGAAGGGGGAGAGGGAGAAAGAACGAGAACAAGGAGGAGGGAGAGAGGAGAAAGAAGAGGGAAGAGGGGGAGAAAGGGAGAAAGAAAGGAGAACAAGGAGGAGAGGAGAGAGAAGAAGGAAGGGATGAAAGAGAACAAGGAGGAGGGAAGAGCGAGGAGGAGGGAGAGAGGAAGAAGGGAAGAAGGGAGAAAGAACGAGAACAAGGAGGAGGGAGAGAGGAAGAAGGAAGTGAGTCCACATTCCCGGAATACCGTATCATCTCCCTCTTCCGTTTCTGCGCGAAAGAACCGCTTAATTACCCACTGATTATCTTCTATTCTCCTCTTCTTTCATTCTCCGAACGCCTGTGACTCTAATTTTCTGTCTTTAACTTCCTTTTTTTCATTACCTATAATTCTCCTATTTCTCCACGTGTCCCTCTCCCCCCCCCCTTTTTTTTTCTTCTTCTTCTCGTCTCCTGTTTCCTCCTTAAGCGTCCTTTCTTTCCCCTCTTCTTCTGTATCCCTTTCGAGTGCTTTCCCCTCACGTCCCTTAACCGTTCTTTCTCTCTCTCTCTCTCTCTCTCGTTTCCCTCTCTTTTATTCTTTTACAATACCGTTCCTCGCTTTTTCTCTCTCTTCAATTCTCGTCTCTTATCTGTCCTAATTCTTCGTTTTTTTTTTTCCTTTTTTTCTGAATCTATCACACTCTCTCTCTTTCTCTCTATTAGTTTCATCGCAAGCATCTCTTTTTGTCTCTTGCTTCCCTCATTCGCCTTCTATGCACCTTTTTCCAAGCATATATATTTTCTTGTTTCTTCCCCTTAACTTTTTTCTAATCTATTTCTGAAACAATGTCCCTATCTCTCTCTCTGTCCAACCACACACACACACACACACAACACACACCACCACACACACACACACACACACACACACACACACACCACACACACCTCTATGTCCGTCTACCTGCTTTTCCCTTCCCCTTCTCTCTCTCTCTCTTGTCTGTCCTGTCTCCTCTCTGTCTCTCTGTCTGTCTGTCTCTCTTCTGCAGTAAGACGCAACGTGTGTGGCTCTCAGTGTCCCGGATGTGTCGAGGACGCTACAAAAACGACAGAAATGCGGCCCAAACTATGCCCCGAATGCGCCCAAAGGAATGCCGAAGCGTTTCCCCAAAAGCGGAGGAGAGCCGCTCCCGCACGCACCTTCTGTTATGGTTTGAAAGGAGTAATGATGTGGAGATTTCTGTGGAGCTTTTCGGCGAGCGCGACTTCTCAGCTCTTCCGACTTTCCACGAGTGATCCATTCGGCCTCATTTGTTGTTGTTGTTGTTGTTTGTATTCTCCTTTTCGTTCTTCTTCTTCCCTTTTCTACTTCTCTTCCATTTCTTTTTTTACTATTTCCTCCCTCTTCTTTTCCTTCTCCTTATCTTGCTCCTTCTTGTTCTTGTTCTTCTCCTCCCCGTCTTCTTCTTCTTACTCCTTCTCATCTTCCTTTATCTCCTCCTTCTTCTTGTCTTTTTATTCTTCTCTTCTTCCTTTTCCTTCTCCTCTGGCTCCTCCTCCTTTTCCATCTCCTCTTCCTTATTATCATCATTTTTATTACTATTTTTATTTCTCCTCCTCCATCTCCATCTTCTCCTGCCTCCTCCTCTCTTCTCTCCTCCCCTCCTTCTTTCTTTCTCCACCTCTTCCTCCATTCCTACAGCGCCCTTCGCCAACTCAACCGGCAGCTGCGTCTTCGCAACCAGCCAACCCCGACGCAATCCAAAACGTGTTCCTAACGTGTTCAGACCGGGCCCCTACAGACACGCGGCCCATGTTGATGTCGGGTGGTGGCAGCCTCGTCAGCTAATTTTAGCACGCATTCAACTCGGGAATTCTGGTCACAATGAGGTTTCGCTGATCCGAGGCGCGTTCGTAGATGATTGCCGGTTGAAATACGAGGGAATGTGACTTTTTTTTTTTTTTTAGGTAATATAAATGACACGACGATGGCATTTCTCTCATGCTGCAAATAGCATGAATGTGTCATTTCTCTCCTACTGCAAATAACACGAATATGGTACTTCGCTCCTACTGTAAATAGCATAATGTGGCATATTCTTCTACTGCAAATAACACGAATATGGTACTTCTCTCATACTAATTGCAGGAAAGTGGTATTTCTAATATAATGCGGGAAACACCGATGTGGCATTTCACTGATAATACTCATAACAATGGGGCATTTCTCTAATGAAGTTACTTACACCAATGTGGCATTTTTTCAATGCTAATGATAAGAATCTGGCGTTTCTCTCGTAATACTAGTAAGAGTAAATATTATTATTGTTTATATCATCGTTATTTTTTTATTACGATTATTGTTATCATAGTCATTATCAAGTGGACTATGCATTCATCATTATTCATAATCAATAGTATCATCATTTATTACTATCGTCGCTACTGTTATTGTCATCATCGTTACTGCTATTACTGTGGTAACATTTATCATTTTAATTTAATCACCATAATTACGAAAATTTCCCCTGACAGTATTTTTCATTTTGCTAAAGTCATTATCATTGATTTTAGATGCAGTAATGGGTCCATTCATCACTCATTCACCTCCTTTCATTTCTTATCATTATCAGGGTCATCAAAATATCATTACTTCATTACAGGTCTTACTGCTATAATCGATTTTGGAAATTTATGCAAATTGATGCACTTTAGTTCTTATAATTAGATCAAAATGGGTTAAACGAAAGAAAGAAAATATAATAAAAAAAGATAATTTAATAATAACAATTGATTAATAAGTAAAGAAGAAGAGAGTGTATGCAGTAGTCTAGTAGTGATCCACTAATAGTAAGTTAAGTAGTTAGAAGAACAGTAGAAGAGGAAGTAAAAAAGAGTAGAGAGAGAGAGAACGAGATAGAAAGGAAGAAGAGAGACGGAGCGAGAGAGAGAGAGAGAAGACGACGAGAATCGGAAGATCCGATAGAGAGGAACTTGAGAGAGACGATAAAATATAACAGAGCAGACAGAGGAGAGAGAGAAGAGAGAGAGCCCGAGAGGAGAAGAGGAGCGAGAGACGAGGAGAGAGGAGAGAGAGGAGAGAGAGAGAGAGAGAGAGAATGACTGAATGACTGAGAGACAAGAACAGACAGAACACAAACAACCAGACACCACAGGACAAACAAACAAAACAGACACAGAGAGACAAACAAGGACCGACAGAAAGTTCCGATAGACAGACAGACAAACAGACCGACAGAGAGTCCGATAGACAGACAGACAAACAGACCGACGAGAGAGTCATTCCGATAGACAGACAGACAAACAGACCGACAGCGAGACGTAAAGAGAAGGATGGCGCATGTAAGTGGTGTTGTCGGGGTCGGCCGAGGTCCTGCCCCTTGATCTGCGCCGAAAGGTTTAGGGTGCAGAGGAATTTTGCGCTTTCGGGGCTCTCTCTGGGGCCATATTTTCATCCTTCCTTTTCTATTTCTGGGCTGTGATCTTTGTTTTTCTTTCTTTCTTTCTTTCGTCTGTTTTTCTTCCTCTTTTTGTGTGTGTTCTGCTGATTGTGGTATCTTTCTTTGGCGGTGGGTATTCGGTTCTCTTTTTCTCTTTCTTCTCTTTTATTTTTTCATTCTCTCTCTCTCTTTCTGTGTGTGTGTGTGTGTGTGGTTGTGTAGTAAGAGAGAGAGGAGAGAGGACGAGAGAGAAGAGAGAGAGAGACGAGAGAGAGAGAGAGGAGAGAGAGAAGAGAGAGAAGAGAGAGAGAGAGAGCGAGAGAGAGAGGGGGGAGGATGAGTCTTTCTCTTTTATTCTCTTTCTCTCTATTCTGTCAAATCATATGTTCAATCACCTCAACCTATCAATCATTATCTTTCTACCTTTTCTACTTTCTTTCTCCCTTTTTATAACTTTCTCTCAGTTTGTGGCAACTTTCACTCTCTCTTCCTCTCAAATAATATCCGTCTCACTACTCTCCCTCTCTCTCCTCTCTCCCTCTCTTCCTTTCTCTTCCCTCCTTTCCCCTCCTCTCTCTCTCTTCCTTCCCTCCGCCTTCAGAAGACACTTGGACACATTCCCTTAGCCTTCCCTGTCAGTATTTTCTTAAGTCCCCCGAGGTTTGGTCTAGCGTTCCCTGTCAGTTTTCTCAGTGCAACTCACCTCACTTATCTCGTTTTCTCTAGTTAGTAACATTTCCAATGTGTTTTTGTTTACAGTCCTGCCTGTTCTGTAGGAGTGTCGCGTTGAATAATCTTTCTTGGGAACTTTTTGTTTTATTGTCTTTTGTGTATGTGCTTTATTGGGGGGGGGGGTCGATGTGTGCTGTGTGTGTGTTTTGTGTTTGCTAGTGTGTTGTGTTGTGGGGTGTGTGTGTGTTAAGAATGTGAATGGTGTGTGTGTGTGTGTGTGTGTGTGTGTGTGTGTGTGTGAGAGTGAGAGTTGAGAGTAAGGAGAAGTGAGTGAGATGAGAGTGAGATGCTGAGAAGTGAGAGTGAGAGATGAGAGTTGAGATGAGAGCTGAGAGTGAGAGTGAGAGTTGAGAGAGAGAGATGAGAGAGAGGAGAGGAGAAGGAGAGACGGATCGCCTCCAGAAGAGAGAAGGAGAGAGTGTGTCGTGTGTGTGTTGTTTAATGTTTGTACCTGCCACCTGTGATCTATTTAAACATCTACCTGGTACCTGTATCTATATCCGTTATCCGTATACGTCGGTATGTCATAACTATTTACAGCAGATTTGCGGGTCCCGAGTCATTTATCTCGGCGCTGCATGAGACCTTTGACCTTCAATCCCTTTCTCCATCACCTATGAGTATGGTGCGACGTCTTCAAGCATCTTTCGAGCAGGCAGTGCTTCCATGGGCTCCTCTTAATTCATTCGCGAGCAATCAGAAGCTTTTTCCGCATCTTTTACTTGCCCTTTGAAGTCTTAATATTTTAGCAGCCGCCCTGCACTTTCGGACTGTTGTTTTAAGTTCAGTTGTCGTGTCCGTGTTTCCGTCCTGCGGATTAATGTGCCTTTGGATTGATTGGACCATCTATTATCTGGGATGCATTTAATGTTATATCACTATAACAATTACACGTTTAGGTAAACCAACCGGGTAAGTCCACTAACCCGCTAGCGCCATGACCAAACACTAACTCTCAGTTTGTATGGTTAGACTTAATTCGTTCCGGTATATTTTCATCCTCTTGGCTCCTCCCCCTCGCCCCTTCCGCCAAAACTAACCAAGGCAGGCCCCTCCTTTTTTCTCCCTCGCGAGGACGCGGCCGCCTCTCTCTGCACTTAATCCCCTCTTCACGTGCGTCCCTCCCCTCCCCAGCTGCCGCCCCTCCCAGCCCTCCGCCCTCCGCCCTCGCCGCCGCAGCGCCGCCCCTTGCTAGCATGGAGCAGCACACGCAATCTTAGCCACTTCGCGGGTTTTACGCGCAGTGGGTTCTGCTCGTCCACTGCTTCTCGGTGGCTTGCCAATGGGCGTGCTGCCACTCGGCCGGGTGGCCTCGACCCCGCCACAGGGGGAGGTGTGCCCCCCGTCTGCCCTTCCTGGGCGACCCGAGCCAGTTCTCGGACTACGTGGCCCTCGCCAACCGCCCCCTCCTCGCCCACGAGCAGGCGACGGCGGCGCCAGCGTGGTCATGGTGGACCGCCTGGACTTCCAGGGAGTTCGGGCGTTCGTGACCAGCCGTAGTCCATTCGTCGCTGCCCTTCAACGCCTCCGACCTGAACCGCCTGCAGCTCACGCCGGTGGCGTCGACGGTCCAGAACACCCGCATCACCACGGAGCTCTCGACGGGCCATCACCAACTTCATCAACAACATCAGCGACGCCATCAGCCAGGCTCATCACCTGACCTGCAGGCCGCCATCGACGCCAACCCGGCGGTTGGCGCTGCTTTCTGCTGCTGCCTCTGCTCTTCCTGCCCTTCCTCTTCAACTTCCATGGCGGGGGGCCACGGCGGCGGCTACAGCGGGGGCCACGGCGCGGCTACAGCGGGGGCTACGGGCACAGGAGAGTCTACTACCCGCCCCAGTGCTCGGGCAACTCCTGGCAGAGTCGCTGACGGAGAGGATCCTCGCAGACATCGAGGATTACCGGACTCTTTTTTCGCCGGACGACGCCAGCCACGAGCCTGGCCTCGGGCGGCCCAGCCTGAGCGGCCGTCGGGGTCGTGTGAGCGCAAGTGAGTTCCACTTCATCTTAGCTCGTGTGTCTTCTTTAAGATGTGTTTAAGGACAGTTCAGATATACTTTAATTCTTTCATGATAAGGCTTTTCTTTATCTCATCCTACAGCATTGATTTCTATTCAGATCTTGTGACAATACCAACTCATGCTTACCTTTTACCATCTTGCGAGTGTTTACTTCTTCGAAATATATCATTCAAGTATAAGACTCAATAAGCCAGTACCACCAATTTGTTACAACTGTCTGGCCAAACAATGCAAATCTTATGAACTAAAATTGCAAAAGGTGAGCAATAAGAAATGAATGCACGATCAAAGGCTTACAGCCATGCTTTTACGAATTCCAACGATGAGTGCATGTGTGTTCTGATGTAGTAATATTGCATGCTCATACATTAATTGGGCATAAATGTTATGAAAGTGCAGGCGAAGCACTATTAGAAAGGAGCACGTCACGATAATGGAAGTTAATATACAAGAAATCATGAGAAAGAAACAAGACCAAATGAACTTTTCAAGCTAATGACTAGCAAGCGCGCAAAGATGGGACTAGGCAGTCAGCATTTGCATTGAACACTGTATTAATTATATCTGTAAGATGTCTTAAGATATAAGTCTGACATTTGCTTACTCTTTGACATACGAATATAAAAATGTCATAAATATAAGGTTTAATATATATAAATATAATATATAGACATTATACTATTACTAATATATAAATAGTATATATATATTATAGTATACACTTATATGACAGATAGATAGATAGATAGGTAGATATATAGATATCACACACACACACACACACACACACAACCACTCAACACACACCTACCTTGTGGTGTATAGTATTGATATAAGCCTGTACAATGTTCATTGATTTCTGTTTCTCTCTAATACGTTAGGGTGCAGTGAAGTATGGGCCCAACCGGTGCGCCTGCTTCTCGATTCCCAGGGAAGTTATTTCTGTGGTCAGAGGATGAAGCAGGACGGGTGGGGGGGTCAAGTAACCCTTAGCTGCGTCTCGTGTGGAAGGGAACACCAGGTCTAATAATTGCGTACTCAGTTATATGGATCCCCTTGGTTTGGCGGAAATCCTGTCTGCTTAAGTCTCATCCGTTAGGCTAGTGTCGCCCCTCGGTTCATTAACTGTTCGGTTCTAAGAATGGTTTTAGTTGCGGGGAAGCCAAGCTTCTGTTATAGCCTTTTTATTTTAGTCATATGTGTATTATTACCATGGTATAGTACTATTATTTTTATCAAGTTCTTGATGTAACCTTTGGTACTTTAAATTCCATGCTTTTGTTTTGCATTCTTTTTTCTTATGGCTTTCGGTAACCCTTGTATATAGAACAATTATTGTTTCCTGTCAGAAAGGAAAATATGGTTGCCATCTAGTGTCCTATCCGTTCTGGGTGCTATAGGGACACATATCTGTGTATGATAATGAATAGTTGTGATTCGCTTTACTTTTTGGTGGTTGGCCTTTAATGTTGGATTTGCTGTTGTAGCCTTCTAATATGCATTTACTGGGTTAATTTTTCTGCTTACCTAATTTTCCTATTTAAATTGCTGCTGATTTTTTCGTCTTGGTTCATTTCTTCTTTTGTTTGATTTATTTTTATTTAGTCGTCGTTGTCAGTTTGCATAAATAAGCGTTGGATCTGTACTACTTTTTCTTAGGGCTTTATTTTCAGCTTGCCGTTGTCTTTTGCTGGTTTATCCTTATTACTATTGTAGTCTCATCAGCTTGACACCTAACGGAATCCTGAGAAGCATCGTTGCATCATACTATTGCAGTCAGCTCTTAACCACTGTTATCTTGAGATTATGTATTCTCTGTACCTTCTGCATTTATAGTTTAAACTAGCAAGTAAGCCTACTTCAACCTCTGGACCACAACCTGCTCTGACATCATAAAACATGTCAACAAACTGGAGTATTTTTGGGAATAATGTGAGTTATGTGTATATACACTTCCTCTTATACAGTAGATAGATAACAGCACTTTGTGTTGGGCTCTGGTAGTAACGGTGCATGTAATCTACTGGTGTTGGTTTGCTTGGGTTGGCGCAAAAAAACTAACCATTCTAGATCTTATAAAGGACAGGCCTTTCTTTACAGATTTTTTCATTATTTGTATTTTATATATACGTATATTTTTTCCCTTATGCTCCATATTTCCCCCCATGATATTTTTTCACTGTTTACATACACGCACAGCCACATATGCATTCAACTCTATACATGCATACACATATGTGTGCATGCATATGTATGTATATATTTAAGTATGTCTGTGTGTGTGTTATATATGTAGGTGTCTCTCTGTCTATGTATGTATAGACTTATCAGTATACAAACACACATACATGTGTGTGTGTCTATGTATGTATACACATATCAGTACACAAACACACACACATACATATGTGTGTGTGTGTTGTGTGTGCATAATAGTTTGCTATGCATATTAATCTATACAGTACCTCAGAATTCAGAAGAAAAAATGAACAAGATTTCGCGACAAGCCTGTGAGTCGTCTTGGCATAAAGGATCCCCGTAGCGTAGCTGCCATTTCGTTGCCTTTTTCATCCCGTCTCGATCTTCCTCACAGAGCAGCAGGAGGCCTCGGTCGAGGGGCACCTGGTGGGCGCTGCTGCAGCGCCCTCTCTCGAGCGGTCGCCTCCTCGCGGCGAGGCCAAGCACCTTGCCTCAGGCGCCGAGGGCCCCAGTCCTCACCACCTCACGCCCGCGTCCGCCATCACCTCAAGCGCCCAACCCTCCAGTCGGCAATCAGTCCCCGCTGCCGCCCCCTGCCTCCGATTCCCAGAGGCCTCCCGGAGATCCTCCCCGTCCCGCAGTATATCAACAGGAGCCCTTCCTTACAAGCTGAGGCTCTTCCTCACCCAAGCCTGGCTGTCAATGCGTTCGGACACCCTTTCTTCGACACCTCACAGCTGCCTCTGGGCACGGACTTAGATCTCTCCGCCAATGGCGAGCAAGGCTCCTTCCTGTTTCCTTCTTCCGAACTGCTCCGATGTCGCCTTCAGAGCTCATCCACGACAGAGTTTCCCAGGCGATGCCGATGGCTTTGCGAAACCCGAGTTTTACCCCAATTACGAAACTCTGGCTGAGGCTCTACAACTGCTCCAGCGGCTGAATGCCTTGCAAGCTTCACCAACCTTAAACAGAGTAGACCTGGGGGCTAGCACTTACCTTGACCAAGATCCCTCGATCTTACCTGCACCAGGAAGTAGCAATCTGGACTACCTCTACGACCAAGACTACCTTCAGTACGCAGCCCTCTCCAACCAGTCCCCAACACGAGGCTGACCACAGAGGTCAACGACGCCTTCTCCACCCTGGCCCAGAACCTGGCCGACGCCATCAGCACCTTCCTGACCGACATCGGGGACGCCATCGCCGCGCAGCCGGCACTGCTCCTCCTCGGCCTCATCCCCTTCGCCCTCCTCGTCTTCAGCCTCTACCACTTCTACGGGGACAAAAAGGGCGGCTATGGGTCGGGGGGCGGCGGCTACAGCTCGGGGGAGGGGGCTACGGCTCGGGGGGCCATGGCAGGGCACTCTCTTCCCTTCAGCTGTCTGTCGAAGCTCTGGAAACCTTGACTTGGACGATCTTGCTACAGATTGAAAATTTTGAGAAAAGAAACCAGCTTCCAACAGCTGGATGACATTAATCTTTAAGATAAGTTTAATCAATTCTAAAATTGTAGAAATTACTGTAGTGAAGGTCTAGGTTGGTGTATTCCCATGGCCAGAAATTAATATAAGAAAGGGCATTGTTAATGTAATTTATGTTAGAACATCACGCCACATGACTTCATAATATTATGTAAATATATTTATGTTCATCTTAACTATCATCGAGGTTTTAACACACAATGCCATATACATGACGGGCATTTCAGGACGCTAAAAAGCGTACGAGATTTCCGAGATTTCCGAAATCCCAAAAAGATTTACTAGGATTTCCGGATTACCAGACAGATTTGCCGAGGGATTTCCAAAGTTTTCAAAGGCGTTTAAAATAATTAAATCATCGTAGATGTTTTAAAAATAAGCCTTATTGCCTGACATGCGTAATCGTTTCTCCGGCAATTTTTGCTCTATTTTGATTCCGTAGTACTGGTAGGTGCTAAAATGTCTGTTTACCCAACAGGCCAATCAAATCGCTTGAAAATATGCACGCAGGCTTGCCAAGCATATTACTATGGCACCATGTAAGCGATTTCTGATAAATCGATTTCAGGCATGAACATTATTCTAAAATGGCATTATTTGAAAACTGCGTTTTTAAAAATCGTGACATGGT
>NW_020870784.1:173628-188628 GCF_003789085.1 Penaeus vannamei | reverse complement strand
ATTTTCGGGAATTTCGGTCCAGCGGAAGTCCGCGNAGCAGAACAGACAGACAGAGAGGAGAGAGACAGACAACGAGCTAGCAGAAAAGAGAGAGAGAGAGAGAGAGAGAGATGAGAGAACAAGACGAAATGAGAGAACGAGCGAGAGAGAGAGAGAGAGAGAGAGAGAGAGGAATAGAATAGATAATAGAGAGAGGAGATGAGAGAGAGAGAGAGAGACAGAGAAAGAGACGAGAGAGGAGACGAGTTGATAAGGAAACAGACAGACAGACAGACAGAAAGAGATAATCTGTACAGGGCGCTGTATTAGTATGTTATGATTTTTCTTTTTGATGGCTGTGTTTGTTTGGGAGAGATGAGAGAAAGAGAGAGGCGAGACTGACCGATAGAGAGAGAGAAAAAGAGACGAAGGATGAGAGAGACAGACAAACACGAGAGCAGAAGGTAGTGAAGCAAAGGAGGAGAGAGAAGAGAGAGAGGAGAGAGAGAAGAAGAAGAGACGAGGAGAGATGAGAAAGAGAGAGGAACAACAAGACAGACAGAGAGCAAAATGTTTTACAGGTGACGTATTGTATTAGTATTGCTATTATCTTTTCTTTGATGACAGGTTCATAGTACATAAACTCGTTGTTAATTTTGACAAAAATTGGAGTCTGTAAGATCTTTTGTTTGTATTTTTGTATTTCAGCTTTTTTTTGAGTTTCCTTTAGAAAGAAAGAGAGAAAGAGCCAGGAGATGTTAAAAAGAGAGAGAGAGAAAGTAGAGAGAGAGACAATGAATTAGAGAGAGAGATAGAAAGATAAAGAGAAAGATTGTTCGAGGAGAAAAGGTAAAAAAAAAAAAAAAATAAAAAAAGAGAGAAATAAACCAACGACAACAGTATAATGAAGAAAAAATAAGAAGGGATAAGCGAGAAAAAAAACAAACAAAATAAAAAAACAAAAAAATAAAACTGAGAAAAAAAACAAAAAAAAAAAATAAAAAATAAAACGAAAAAGAATAGAGAGAAAATAAAAAAAAATAAAAAAAAAAGAAAAAAAATAAAAATAAATAAAAAAAAAAAGAAAATAGAAAGGGGGGGAGATGAAAAAAAAACAATAAAAAAAATAAAAAAAAAACATATTAAGAAATAAAAAAAAAAAAAAAAAAAAAAAAGAAATAAAAAAAAAAAAATAAGGAAAAAAATAAATAAAAAAAAAATAAAAAAAAAAAATAAAAAAAAAACAAAAAAAAAAACGATACAGAAAAAAAAACTGAGAAAAAAGAATAAGAAAAAACACCAAAAAAATAAAAAAAAAAGAGAAAAAAAAAACATATATAAAAACAACAAAAAGAACACCGAAAAAAATAAATGTAAAAAAGACAAAAAATAACAGAAAAGATAGCCGGGAACAGGATGGAGAAAAAACAAAAAAAAAAAACATACACAATGAAAAAAAAAAACAAGAAACGTGGGATGAATGTGGACGGGTGAGGAGATGGGACAAGATGAGACAGACCGCGACGGAGAAGAAAAAGATGAGGTGAGGAATTCAGGGAAGGGAGGTAGGGAGCACAAAAGAAAAAAAAAAAAAAAAAAAAAAAAAAAAATAATAGTAATAAACATGTAAAGACGGTGTAAAACCGAAAAGAAGAAAAATCAAAAAAAAAACTAGAAATTGCGAAAAAAAAATCAAAAAAAAAAATAAATGTTACAAAAAAAAAATAATTAAAAGAAAAAAAAAAATAAAAAAGAAAAAATAAAAAAATAAAATACAAAAGAAAATAAAAATTAAAAAATACCAACAATGTAGAGAGAGATAGAAAGAAATCAACAAAATAAAAGACACTAGAAGAAGACGAACTATAAACCAAAAAACATCAAAAATAAAATAAAAAAAAAAGCTACAATGTGTGAAGGCAAAAAAAAAGACAACAGAAAATAAAAAATGACGCCAAAATCCGAGAAGAAACAGGAGACTGTTCATAAAAAGCAACCATTAAACATAATAAAAAAAAAACAAAAAAAAAAAGAAGGAAAAAAGAAAAAATCAATAAACAGGAAAATAAAACAAAAAAGGTGGAAAAAACACTAAAAAAAAAAAAAAAACATAGAAAAAAAAAATAAGAAAACGAAAAAAATCAAAAAAAAAGATTAGATAAAAATAAAACGAAAAAAAATAAAAAACCAAAGAAAATACAAAAAAAAAAAAAAAAAATAAATATATAAACATAATAAAAAAATAAAAAACGTAAACAAGCAAAAAAAAATAACAAAGAGTAGAATTACTAAATTAACACAACTAAAAGAAACTAAAAAGTCAAAGAACAAAATATGAAAAATAAAAAAATTAAAAACACAATACCAAAAAAAAAGAAAAAAAATAACAAAAAGATCTCAAAAAAAAAAAAAAAAAAAAAAAAGACAAAACAAATCAATAAAATAATAACAATAAGAAAAAAAAAAAACAGGTTAAAGAAAAGATGCAAAAATCAAAAAAAGAAAAGTACAGAAAACAAAAATAATAAATAATAAACGAAAAGAGGAAATGAAGATGAAAAAGGGAATGACGGGAACGAAAAAGTGAAATTCACGGAGAGAGGAGGGTGAGGATTCAAAAATAAAAAAGATGTACTACAAGAAACGATAAATACAAAGAAGATGAAAAATAAAAAAATATGAGAACAATTAGTGGGGAGAGAAAGACAGAATATCAAAACGAGGGTAAAATAAATAAAAAAAAAATTAAACAAAATAAAATAAACAAATAAAAACAAAATAATACTTAAATAAAAAAAATAAATCAACACAAAAACCCTATAATAAAAACAAAATATAAATACGATAAAAAATAAAAAATGTGAAGATAAAAAAATAAACCAAAAAAAAATAAAGAAATAAAGAAGAGATAAACAAAGCATAAAAAAAGAGATAACAAACAAAAATAAAATAACCTAAAAAAAATAATATAGAATAAGGAATAATTCCAAAACAAATAAATATAGACAAAAAAACTAAAAAAAAAAAAACAAAAAAAATAAGAAAAAGAAAAAAAACAAATAGATAAAACAAATCAAGTAAACAAAAATAAAATGAAAAAAAAAAAAAAAACAAAAAAACAAAAGAGAAAAAAACAAAAAAAAAAAAATTTACTAAAACAAAAATAGAAATCAAACAAAAAAGAAGATAAACTAGGACAAAAAATATAAAAAACAAAAAAATCCTAAAAAAGAACAATAAATAAAAAATACTAAATAAAATAAATACGAAAAAATAAAAGTAAAAAAAAAAGCTGAATACAAAAAATAAACATACAAATAAGAGCATTCAAATTAAAAAAAATAACAAAAAAAAAAAAAGACAAACTAAACAAGAAAAAAAAAATAACATAAACATAAAAATTCAGATCAATAAATTGCAATATGGGACCCGACGAAAAATGAAAATAAATAAAATATAGAGAAAACGAATGAAAATAATAGTGAAATTTCAAAATTAAAAAAAAAAAAAAAGCATGCAGATAGGTCTCGACGAAAAACAAATAAAAGAAAAAAAAAAAAAATTTAAAAACACAAGGAAGAAAAACACAAATAGTAATAAAAATAAGAAAACAAAAAAGAGATTAAAAAAAAAAAAAAAAAAAATACACAAATACACTTATAAAATTAAGCAAAAAAGAAAACATAAATGCAAATATAAAAAAAAGAATGAAGCCTAAAAAAAAGAAAATGATAAACAAAAAAAAAAAGCAAAAAAAAAGCCAAAAAATAACCAAAGACAAACGGAATAAACAGAAAAGAAATAAGGATATAAAAATTAAAAAAATGAACAAAAAAAAAATGATAATAAAAATAAAAAGCAAAAAAACAAAAGAAAATACAAGACAAAAAAATATAAACAACAATGGAATTGATGAATACCATACAAATCTCCGAGGAGGAGGAATCAATATTAATAAAAACAAAAGAACAACAAATAAAAATAAAGAAAAAAAAATAAAAAAAAATAATAGAGAAAAAGAAACCATAACAATAAAAAAAGCAAAGAAGAGAAAAAAAAGAAAGGATAACAAAAAAATTAAGAAAAACAAATAGATTAAAAAAGAGAAAAAGCAAATAAATAGAGGAAAGTTAAAAAAATAAAAAATCACAACAAAAAACAAGAGACACGAATCATACAAACATAAACGAAAAAAACAATATAATATTTAACAAATCAAAAAATCGAAGTTCCAATTATAACTAATTAAATCAAAAAGAAACATAAAAATCAAATATACAGAACAAAACAAATCAAATAAAAAAAAAATAAAACAAATACGAAAATATAAATCACGTAGTACAATTAAAGAAAAACAACTTAGATAAAATAAACAATAATTACAAAAAAAACACAAAAATAAAAAAAAGTAAGCTTTATAAAGCAAATAAAAGATTATAAACAAAAAGATAAAAGAATAAAAAAAAGAAAAAAGATCACGAAAAAATGTAAGGAAATCAAACAAATAAAAATAACCTCAAACAAATCGGTAAAAAGAGGTAAGAGAGGACATGGATGAAAGACAACAATATATAATAGGCAAATTTATGAAAAAAGTATATAAGATAAATAAAAATCAAAAGAATAAACAAAAATACAAAGATAAAAAAAAAAACAGGAATATTAAGTATAAAAAACTATACAATAATAAAGAGATAAAAGGAAATAATTTAATAACATAAATTAAAAAAATAAAAAATAATAAATACAAATAATGAGGTAGGACTAGAAGACCTTGGGATCACAACATACGATGGCAAAAAAATATAAAAAATTAAGAAGGGGAGAAAGAGTACTGGAGTAATCAAAAAAAAAATATAAATACATATAAAAGAACGCCAAAAGACCGAAAGCGGAAAATATTTCAAAATTGGAGGGGGAGAGGGAAACAAATACAACGAGGAAAAAACAAAACAAACAAAACATAACAAAAAGAAATGAGGATCTCCAGAAAAATTTAAGATTAAATAACACATTAAAGAAACATAATAAATGTAATAAAAAAATAGACAGCTAAAACAAAAAAAGTAAAGAACAAAAATAAATAAAATAGAGGAAAAAACTAAATAAAAAACAAAATACACAGAAAAATAAAATAAAAAGACAAAATAAAGAGAAAATAAAAAATAAGACAAAAAAAAAAAGAAGAGAATGAAAAAACAAAACTACAAGCTAAATAAGAAGAAAAATCAAAAAAAAAACAAATATAATACAATTATAATAGACAAAACAAAACAACTTAAATCTATAAATAATAAAACTGGTTAAAAGAAAGTGAATGGCGGCTGGAGAAACGGAGACAACAAAAAAGGAGAATAAAAAAAATTTAATAAACAAAACCAAAAATAAATAGAAGGAACAAAAGTCATTAACAAAATAAACGAAAAAAAAGTACTAATTCAGCGTTGTGGAGGGGGAAGAGGGAAAAACAATAGGGACAGGAAATAAAAAAAAAACACACCAGAGGGGATAAAAATAAATAAATAAAATTAAAAACAACATAAAAAGAAAACATCACGAAAGGAAATAAAAAAAAAAACGGTGCTGGGAGAAAAAGAGAAGATAATGGGAGATAAAAAATACCCTAAAAATAAAAAAAGACAAAAGAAAAAACAAGAAAATTAATTTAGATATAAAAAAAGCGAAAGGTAATGCGGGAAATACGTAATAAAAGTCTAAAGAGTAAAATAAGACAAGACGACAACACACAAGAAAAAGAGAGTAAGGTACGGGAGGAAATAAAAAAAAAAGATTAAAAAGTAAAAGGCGAAATAAGATAAGTAAAACAGGAAAGGGTAAAAGGTCAATTCTAAGAGGAAAAAAAATAAAAAGGCATATGCAAAGAGACAAGCTGAAGAAAAGAAAAGGAAGGCCATAATGAGATTAGAGGAGAATAGTGAAAAGAGAATTCGCGGAAAAAAAAAAGAAAGAAGAAAATCGAGGTTGAATTCCCTCAAAGCTCCGCCAGACAAGATTGACTAGCATATCCCCCGATTGCAACCTTCTCTTTGCTACTCATTTAAAGCAAGGCAACGATCTTCTTCTTTCTCAGTTCGCCTTTCATTATCCCTCGTTTTTTTTCTCCTTTTCTATATCTTTTCCATTCTCTCTCTTCCTTCCTTTTCTTTATCTTTTCTGTTCCCTCTCTTCCTCTTTCTATGTATTTGCTTATCGGTTCTTGTTTTCTCCTCATTCGTGTTGTCTCTTATGTAGGTCAAGTCTTATCAGATTCTCTTTCTTCTTCTTCTTCTCTCGCTCTCTCTTTTAGTCTCCTTTTTATATTTTTGATTTTCAATCAGTCCCTTTCCTCCATATCTGCATTCGTTATCTTTCTCCTTCTTTCTGTCTTTCGTATCTTTCTCTCTCTATTTCTGCATTCGTTATATTTCTCCTTCCTTCCTTCTCTGTTTTCGTATCTTTCTCTCTCTCTCTCTCTATTTTACTCTCTCCTTTTCCTTCTCTTCCTCTTTTATCCTGTCTTCTCTTTACTCCCTTTCCCTCCGTCACATCTTCCCTTCCTTTCCTCTCTGTCTTTTATCTTCTCGCATATTTTTCTCCTATTCCCTTTCCCTCCTTCTCCTCTCTTCCTTTTTACATTCTCTCTCTTTTTTCACTTCTCCTTCTTTCTCCTCTTCATCCCCCTTCTACATCCTCTCCCTTTTATTGTTCCTTTTCTCTAATTCTCCTCTTCTTCCCCTCCCTTCCTACACTTTCCCTCTTCTCTCCCTTCCCTTCTTTCTCCCATTCTTCATTTATTTTATCCCATCTCTTTTACTTCCTCTCTTTACTCTCTCTCCTTTTCTCTCTTCTTCTTCCCTTCAAAATCCTCTCTCCATTCTCCATTATCTCCCTTTTTACTCCCTTTCATCTCCCTCTTTTACATCCTCTCCCATTTTTTAGCTTCTTTTCTCTTATTCTCCCTTCTTCCTTTCCTTTCTCTTCCTATTTACATCCTCTCCCCTTTTACTCCCTTCCCCTTCTTCTCCCTGTTTTACATTATCTCTTTTCCTCCCTTTTTATTCCCTTTCCATCTTTCTCTTCTTCTTCCCTTCCTTTTCTCTCTCTGTTTTACATCCTCTCCCTTTTATCAGTCGTTCTCCCTCCTTCCTTCTTTTACATCTTCTCCCTTTTATAATCCCCTTTCTCTAATTCTCTTCTTCTTCCTTTCCCTTCCTACTCTCTCCCTCTTTTACACCAACTCCCTCTTTTCTCCCTTCCCTTCTTTCTCCCATATTTCATTTATTTTATCTTCCTCTTTTACATCTTTTTTTTTTTTTTACTTCCTTTCTTCCATCTCCTCTTTTCCTTTCTTTTGTCTTCTCCCTATTTCACTATCTTTCTTTTTATTCCCTTTCACCTCCCTCCTTCCTCTTTCTTTTTCCTCTTTCTTTGTTACAATTTATTTTTTAATTTTATTTCCCTCCTCTCCTCTCCTTCCTTTTCTTTTCTCTCCCTTTGTTACATATCTTCCTTTACTTTCTTTCTCTCCTTCTCCCTCTCTTCTCTTTTTCTCTCCCTTGTTACATATCTATTTTTTTTTTACTTTCTTCTCTCCTCTCCTCTCCATTTTTTTCTCTCCCTATTTGTTACATATTCATTTTTTTTTTACTTCTTTCTCTCCTTCTCCTCTCCTATTTTTTTCTCATCCCTTTGTTACATACTATTTTTTTTTACTTTCTTCTCTCTTCTCCTCTCCTCTATTCCTTTTCTCTCCTTTTGTACATATTATTTTTTTTCTTTCTTTCTCTCCTCCTCTCCTTCATTTTTTTTCTCTCCCTTGTCACATATTTACTTTTTTACTTTCTTTCTCTCCCTCTCCTCTCCTTCTTTTTTTTCATCTCCCTTTGTTACATATTTACTCTTTTTACTTTTTTCTCTCCCTCTCCTCTTCTTCCTTCTTTTCTCTCCCTTTTTTTACATATTTACTTTTTTTTAACTTTCTTTCTCTCCCTCTCCTCTTCTTTCCTTCTTTTCTCTTCCTCCTTTACATCTCCCTTTTTGATAATTCCTTGCCCTCCTCCTCCCTCCTCCTCCTCTTTTCCTCTCCTCCTCCTCCTCCTCTTCCCTCCCCTCCTCCATCCCCCCTTCCTCCTCCTCCTTCCCCCCCCCTCCTCCTCCTCCTACCTCCTCCTCTTTCCTTCCCGAAATGACGTTGCAATTCCTGTTTTCCGAGAATACTTTGCAGCGAAAACAGCAGAACTCTCTCTCCTCTCTCTTTCTATCTCTTTCTCCTCTCTCGCGTCGCTCGTCTTTCGCACACACACTCTCTCTCTGTCTGTCTGTCTCTGTCTGTCTCTCTCTTCTCTTCGGCACTCTCTCTCTCTCTCTCTCTATCTATCTATCTCTCTCTCTCTCACTCTTCTCTTCATACACACACACATTCCCTCACTCTCTCTATATAATTCCCCCCCTCCTCGCTTTCTCTCTCACACACACCATTCCCTCTCTCTCTCTCTC
Organism: Penaeus vannamei; assembly: GCF_003789085.1. Classification (NCBI taxonomy): domain Eukaryota; kingdom Metazoa; phylum Arthropoda; class Malacostraca; order Decapoda; family Penaeidae; genus Penaeus; species Penaeus vannamei. The sequence goes on along the minus strand of NW_020870784.1, from coordinate 180,153 downwards.
TCTCTCCCCACACACACACACATTCCCTCTCTCTCTCTCTTATTCCCCCCCTCTCTCTCTCTCTCTCTCATTCCCACCCTCTCTCTCTCTCTCAAAATACTGGGAGTAACAAATATCTGAAAAGCATAATAAGGCAAAACTGCCAGATAAAGAAAGGAAAGAAAAAGACGAGAGTGTAGGAAATAATCCCACGCAAATCCACTCAACTTCCCTCCCCCACTTCCCTCCTGCTTCCTTTCCACATTCCTCTCTCTATTCCATCTACTCTTCATCTGCTTTCCCTCATTCTCTCTACTTCCTTCCGTAAATCCTACTACCCTTCCTCCCCCTTCCTCTGTTCTCTTTATCAACTTTACTTCTCTCTTCCCACTTTCCTCCCTCCCTCCCTATCTCTTATTCACCCTGTTCCCTCCATCCCCCCCCCTCTCTCTCTCTGTCTTTCTCTCCTCTCCTCTCTCTCTCTCTCTCTCTCTCTCTCTCTCTCTCTCTCTCTCTCTCTTTCCACTTCCCCACCCACCCTACACTCATTCCTTTATCCACCTTCATCCACGTTTCCCTCCTTCCATCTCATGCGTTTTGCTTATCACGTGATCTATAGGATAAATGATTGTATTTTTGTATCTCTAATACATCGTTTTCTGTACATGTTGTTTTAATTGTTAGTCACTCTTTTTGTTATCAAGATTCTTTAATTAAATCATATATATATATATATAATATATATATATATATATATATATATATATATATATATATATATATATATATACATGTATATAATGAATATATATGTGTGTCTGTGTGTATGTGTGCGTGTGTGTGTTATGTGTGTGCCTGTATTCTTTCTCTCTCTGTTCGTTTTTCTTTATTATTTATTTTTTTTTTGTATGATTTGTCTTTATTTACTGCTTGGGCATCATTTCAGATTTTTTAGAAATGTTTCAGAAATATTCAGGCTCATTAAAACGTCTCTTTTATATCAAAGAAGCGGATCTCATTATCATCTGTTTTAGACATATAACGAATGGCTAAAGTAATTAAATCTGAAATCTGAAATCTGAGTCTTTCCTCTCTTCTTCCTATTCATTTCCTTTATCATTATTCTTTCTTTTCACTTTCCTTTCTCCTATTCATCCTTCTCTATTGCTTCCCCGCCTTCTTTTTCATTCTCCTCCCTCTCTCTCTTCTTCATTTTTATTCTCCCTTCTTCCCTCCTCCTCCCTTCTCTTCTTTCTTTCCTTCCTCCTTTTCTCTTTCTCCTCTTTATCCGCTCTTTCTGACTTCCCCTTCCCTCTCTCCTTCTGTCCTTTCTCTCGCTCCCCTTTCCTTCTCTCCCACCTCCCCTTCTCTCTCCCCCCTTTCTCTCTTCTCTTCCCTCCCCTTCCCCTTTCACCCCTCTCCCCCCACCTCCCATCCCAACCATCACCACCTTCCCCTTCCAACCCCTCTCCCCTTCCATTTTCCCCCCTTCTCCCTACCTCCCCCTCCTCCTTCACCCTCCCCACCCACTTCCCTTCCCCTTCCCCCTCTCTCCCCACCTCCATCCCCAACCATCCCCTTCACCCACCTCCCCCTTCCCCCCCTCTCCCCCAACCTCCATCCCAACATCCCCCTCCTCCCCACTTCCCTTCCCCCCACTTCCCCTTCCCCCTTCCCCCTCTCCCCATCCATCCCCAACCAACCCCCCCCCCTAACCCTCCGCAATATTGTCCATGGGTTCAATCCGCCTTTTTCCTACTGAGTGTTCCATCCTGCTTCGGTGGACAATGGAGGCAGGTGCATGAAGAGAAGGCCAGAGGAACCAAGCACGGGAAATCAGCACCGGAATCATGCATTGTCCGGTAGAATCGTCATTGAAGAGAGAGGAGAGGGAGAAGAGAGGAAGAAGGAGGAGGAGAGAGGAGAAGGAGAGAAGAGAGAGGAATGGAGTGAAGAGGAGGAGAGGTGGGGGGGAGAGAATTGAACAGGAGGGAGAGGAGAGAAGAGGAGAGAAGAGGAAGAATATGCACTGGATCATGCATTGTCGTGATCGTCATTGAACGAGGAGAGGAAGAGGAGAGAGGGAGAAGAAGAGAGTAGAAGAGGTGGGGAACGCGCAGAGAAGAGGAGATATTCGATTTTGAGTGGAGAAGAGGTAGCAGAAGTGAAGAGAAGAACGAGAGAACCAATACAGCACACTGGAAAAATGCATTGTCGGAGAATCGTCACTGAAGAGGAGAGAGAGGAGAAGGAGGAGGAAGAGGTTGGGAGGAAAGAGGAGATAACTGAGAGGAGGGGGAGGAGAGAAGAGGAGATAATTGAGTGGAGGGAGAGGAGAGAAGAGGAGAGAAGAGGAGAGAATCATGCACTGGAATCATGCATTGTCGGGAAATCGTCATTGAAGAGGAGAGGAAGGGGAGAGGAGGAGAAGAAGGAGGAGGAGAGGTGGGGGAGGAGAGAAGAATTCGTCAGTTTTTTTTTTTTTTTTTTTTTTTTTTTTGGGGGAAGAGGAGAGGAGAGGGACGTAGGAGAGGAGAAGGAGAAGAGGAGGTGCGGGAGAGAGAGAAGAGGAGATGAAGAGGGAAGAGAGAAGGAGAGGAAAAGGGGGAGAAGGGGGGGAGAAGAAGGGGAGAAGGAGGAGGAAGAGGCGAGGGAGAGGAGGGAGAGAGAGAATGAGAAGGGACAGAGATTGAGGAGAGAATCATGCCACTGGGCACTATGCATATGTCGGGGATCGTCATGAAAGAGGAGAGGAGGAGAAGTGAGGGGGAGAGAGGGGGAGAGAATTGAGAGGGAGGGAGAGAAAGAGAAGAGGAGAGGAGGCGAGTGGAAGAGGAAAGAGGAGGGCAGTGAGGAGGAGGAGAGGTGGGGGGGGGAGAGAATTGACGCGGAAAGAGGGAGAGGAGAGAAGAGGAGAGAATCATGCACTGGAATCATGCATTGTCGGAGAATCGTCATTGAAGAGGAGAGGAGAGGGAGAGGATGGAAGAGGGAGAAGAGGCAGAAAGGGGAGGAGAGAAAATGAGGAGTGAAGAGGAGGAGAGGTGGGGCAGTAGGGGGAATTGAGAGGAGGGAGAGGAGAGGAGAGGAGGGAGAAGTTGGGAAGACGGAGAAGAAGAAGGAGAGAATGGAGAGGCAGAGATGAGAGAAGATCATGCACTGGAAGTCATGCATTTGTCGGAGAAAATCGTCATTTGAAGGGAGAGGAGGAGAGGAGAGGGGGAGAGGAGGGGAAGGAGAATTGAGAGGGGAGAGAAGAGAAGAGGAGAAGGAGGGAGTGAAGAGGAGAGGAGGGAGTGAAGCAGGAGAGAGGTGGGGGAGGTAGAAGAATTGAGAGGAGGGAGAGGAGAGAAGAGGAGAGGAGGGAGTGAAGAGGAGAGGAGGGGATGTGAAGAGGGGAGAGGTGGGGGAAGGAGCAGAATTGAGAGGATGGGAGAGGACAAGAAGAGGAAGGAGGGAGTGAAAGAAGGAAGAGAGGTGGGGGAAGGAGAAGATTTGAGAGGGTGGAGAGGAGGGAGAAGGAGAGAAGAGGTGAGAAATGGAGAAGAGAAGAAAGAGGACGAGAATCTGCACATGGAATCATGCATTGTTCCAGAGAATTGAGGAAGAGGGAGAGGAGGGGGAGAACAGGAGGAGGAAAGTTGGAGGGGAAAGAGGAGGAGAGAATTGAGAGGCCAGGGAGAGAGGGCGAGTGAAGAGGAGGGGAGATGCAGAGGAGAGAATGGAGAGTAAGGAAGATGCATGCATTGTCGGAGAATCGTCATTGCGATGCAAGGAGAGGAGAGGAGAGAAGAGGAGAGAAGGGAAGGGTGGGGGAGAGAAGAAGGAGAGAGGAAGATGATGAAGAAGGGAAGAAGAAAGTAAGAAGAGGAGAGAAGAGAGAGCAGGAAGAGGAAAAAACGAGGAAAAGGAAAAGAAAGAAAATAGAGAGGAAAAAGGGGGAAGAAGGAAGAGTAGAGAAGAGCGAGAGAGACAAGAAAGGAAGAAAGCCAAAGAAGAAAGAAAGAGGAGGAACTGGAGAAAAACGAGAACAGAGGAAAGGAAGAGAAACGAGAATGGTGAAGAAAAGATAGAAAAGGAGGACAAAGGAAGACGAAAGCGAGGACGAGGAGAGCGAAAGGACGAAGAAAAAAGAAAGAAAAGGAGTAGATAAAAAGCAACCAGGATAAATATGAAGAAGAGGAGGGGAAGAGGAAAAGAAACAAGGAGAAAGAAGGGGAGGGAGAGGATGAAAAGGAGGAGAACAAGGAAGAGGCGAGAATGATGATAAAAAGGAGGATAGCAAAGAAAAGAAGAAAAGGGAATAGGAGAGGAGCAAAGGAGATGAAAATGAAGGAGGAGGAGGAGGTAGATAGATAGGAAAGAGAAAGCGGAGGAAGAAGATGAGAGGAAGAAAGTGGACAAGGAGATAGATGAGAAAAGAGGATAAAGGGTAATATATGAGAAAGAAATGCGTGATACTAGGGAGATAGAAAAAGAAAGAGAAAAGAGAAGGGATAGATAGATAGAACAGATATATACATAAATATAGATAGAATAGAAGACAGAGACAGAGACAGAGAGAGAAAGAAAGAGAGAAAGAGAGAGAGAGAGAGAGAGAGAGAGAGAAGACAGAGAGAAGAGAGAGAGAGAAGAGAGAGAGGAAACAGGAAAAAAATATAGATAAGATACAGATATGGAAATATTCAAACAATTAAAGAAGCAACAACACGGAAAAAAAGTCAATAAAAATCAATAAACAACAACAAAATACATCAGACCCTAATATTCAAATACGCAAAAAAAAAAAAAAAAAAAAAAAAAAATCCTATCTTCTCAAAAGAAAAAAAAAAAAAAAATCTGAGCCTTCTCGGGGAGGAAGCCTCTTCGGGGAGGAAGCCTCTTCTTCGGGAGGAGCCTTCGGGAAGAAGCTCTTCTCGGGGAGGAAGCCTTCGGTCGGAGGAAGCCTCTTCTTTCCGGGGAGGAAGCCTTCCGGGGGGAGGAAGCCTCTCTTTCGGGGAGGAAGCCTTCGGGAGGAAGCCTCTTCTTCGGGAAGGAAAGCTTCGGGGAGGAAGCCTCTTCTTCGGGGAGGAAGCCTTCGGGGAGGAAGCCTTCGGGGAGGTAAGGGGGAAGGAAGCCTTTCGGGAGGAAGCCTTCGGGGAGGAGCCTAGCTTCTTCTGGGGAGGAAGCCTTCGGGGAGGAAGCCTCTCGGGGAGGAAGCCTTCGGGGAGGAAGCTCTTTCGGGGAGGAGCCTGTCGGGGAGGAAGCCTCTTCTTCGGGGAGGAAGCCTTCGGGAGGAAGCCTTCGGGGAAAGCCTCTTCTTTCGGGGAGGAGCCTTCGGGAGGAAGCTTCTTCGGGGAGAAGCCTTCGGAGAGAAGCCTTCGGGAGGAAGCCGTTTCTTTCGGGGAGGAAGCCTTCGGGGAGGAGCCTTCGGGGAAGCCTCTCTTCGGGGAGGAAGCCTTCTTTCTTCGGGGAGAAGCCTTTCGGGGAGGAAGCCTCTTCTTCGGGGAGGAAGCCTTCGGGAGGAAGCCTTCGGGAGAAGCCTTCGGGAAGCCTTCGGGAGGAAGCCTTCGGGCCTTCGGGGAGGAAGCCTCTTCTTCGGGGAGGAAGCCTCTTCTTCGGGGAGGAAGCCTTCGGGGAGGAAGCCTCTCTTCGGGGAGGAAGCTTCGGGGAGGAAGCCTTCGGGGGAGGAAGCCTTCGGGAGGAAGCCTCTTCTTCGGAGGAGCCTTTCGGGGAGGAAGCCTCTTCCTTCGGGGAGGAAGCCTCGGGGAAGCGGGGAAGCCTCTTCTTCGGGGAGGAAGCCTCGGGGAGGAAGCCTTCTTCGGGGAGGAAGCCTTCGGGGAGGAACCTTCCTTCGGGGAGGAAGCCTTCTTCGGGTCGCGGAGAAGAGGAGCTTTCCGGGGAGGAAGCTTCGGGGAGGAAGCCCTCTTCTTTCACGGGGAGGAACCTTCGGGGAGGAAGCCTCTTCTCGGGAGAGGAGCCTTCGGGGAGAAGCCTCTTCGGGGAGGAGCCTTCGGGGAGGAAGCCTTCTTCTTCGGGGAGGAAGCCCTCTCTTCGGGGAGAAGCCGGGAGGAAGCCTTCGGGGAGGAAGCCTTCGGGGAGGAAGCCTCTTCTTCGGGGAGGAAGCCTTCGGGGAGGAAGCCTCTTCTTCGGGGAGGAAGCCTTCGGGGAGGAAGCCTTCGGGGAGGAAGCCTTCGGGGAGGAAGCCTCTTCTTCGGGAGGAAGCCTTCGGGAGGAAGCCTCTTCTTCGGAGCGAGAGAGAAAGCCTCCGCCTAAAAAATATGAGAGAAATCTTGCTCCGTCGATCCCTTATTATGCTTTATAGTTCTTATTTATACTATTATCCCCGGGGCTTGAGTGGAAGGGGGGGGGGGTAAGGGTAAAAGGGTTAGGAGAGGAGGGAGAGAGGGGAGGATAACGGGAGGGAGGGATGAAGGGAGGGAGGGAAGGGAGGTAGAAGGGAGGGAGGCAGGGAAGGGAAAGGAGGGAAAGCAGGAGTGAGAGGCGAGAGAGGGAGGTGAAGAGAGAAGGAGGAAGAGAAGGGAAGGGAGGAAGGAAAGGGAGGAG
>NW_020870784.1:164534-166954 GCF_003789085.1 Penaeus vannamei | reverse complement strand
GGAGAGGAGAGGGAGAGGAAGAGGAGAGGAGAGGAGAGAGGAGAGAGAGAGAGAGGAGGAGGAGAGGAGAGGAGAGGAGAGGAGAGGAGAGAAGAGGAGAGGAGAGGAGAGAGGAGAGCGAGAGGAGAGGAGAAGAGGAGAGAGGGAGGAGAGAGGAGAGAGGAGAGGAGAGGAGAGAGAGAGAGAGAAGAGAGGAGAGAGAGGAGGAGGAGAGGAGAGAGAGGAGGGAGGAGAGGAGAGAGAGGAGTGAATGAGGAGAGAGGAGAGGAGAGGAGGAGAGAGGGAGAGGAGAAGAGAGGAGAGGAGAGGGAGAGGGGGGAGAGGAGGAGGAGAGGAGAGAGAGGAGAGAGGAGAGGAGAGAGGAGAGAGAGGAGAGAGAGAGGAGAGGAGAGAGGAGAGGAGAGAGGAGAGGAAGAGGAGAGAGAGAGGAGAGAGAGAAGAGGAGAGAGGAGAGGAGGGAGAGGAGAGAGAGAGGAGAGGAGAGAGAAGAGAAGAGAGGAGAGAGAGGAGAGGAGAGAGAGAGAGAAGAAAGAGGAGAGGAGAGAAGAGAGGAGAGAAGAAAGAGGAGAAGAGAGAGAGAAGAGAGAAGAGGAAGAAGAGAGAAGAGATGAGAAGAGAGAAGAGAAGAGCGAAGAGAAGAGAAGAGAAGAGAGAAGAGAAGAGAGAGAAGAGAAGAGAGAGAAGAGAAGAGAAGAGAGAGAAGAGAAGAGAAAGAGAGAGTAGAGAAGAGAAGAGAGAGAAGAGAGAGAGAAGAGAGAGAGAGAAAAGAGAGAGAGAAGAGCGAGAGAAGAGAGATGAGAGAAAGGAGGAGAGAAGAAAAAAGTGCGTGAATAAAGGAGAGAGAGATGATTAATTCCGCCTCTCCCTCCCATTTTCTTTTCCCCTCATTTTCTCTCGGCGGCGGATGTTTCAGGAAAATAAAATGATGACGAATGGGATGCTGGAACCGGTCAGAGAGGAACCGGGGATTTTGGGAGCAGCGTCGGGCGGGTGGTGTGGCTTGGCCCGCCGCTCCTGCTTTTCCTTGTTCTTTCTGCTTTTCCTTGTTCTTTCTGCTTTGCTCTCTTTTTCTTTTCTTTCTTTGCTCTCCCTGCTTTTCCTTGTTCTTTCTGCTTTCCTTGTTCTTTCTCTTCTGCTTTTCCTGTTCTTTCTTGCTCCCTGCTTTTCCTTGTTCTTTTTGCTTTTCTGCTTCCTGCTTTCCCTGCTCTCCCTGCTTTTTCCTTGTTCTTTCTGCTTTCCTTGTTCTTTCTGCTTTCCCTGCTCTCCCTGCTTTTCCTTGTTCTTTCTGCTTTTCCTTGTTCTTTCTTGCTTTCCCTGCTCTCCCTGCTTTTTCCTTGTTCTTTTCTGCTTTCCCTGCTCTCCCTGCTTTTCCTTGTTCTTTCTGCTTTCCCTGCTCTCCCTGCTTTTCCTTGTTCTTTCTGCTTTCCCTGCTCTCCTTGCTTTTCCTTGTTCTTTCTGTTTCCCTGCTTTCCCTGCTTTTCCTTGTTCTTTCTGCTTTCCTGCTTCTCCTGCTTTTTCTTTCTGCTTTTCCTTTTCTGCTTTCCTCTGCTCTCCTTTTTCCTGTTTCTTTCTGCTTTTCCTTGTTCTTTCTGCTTTCCTGCTATCCCTGCTTTTCTTGTTCTTTCTGCTTTCCCTGCTCTCCCTGCTTTTCCTTGTTCTTTTTTCCCTGCTTCCCTGCTTTTCTGCTTTCTGCTTCCTTGCTTTTTCCTTGTTCTGCTTTTCTTTTCCTTGCTTCCTTGTCTTTCTGCTTTCCCTGCTCTTGTTTCCTTGTTCTTCTGCTTTTCCTTGCTTTCTGCTTCCCTGCTCTCCCTGCTTTTCCTTGTTCTTTCTGCTTTTCCCTGCTCTCCCTTGGCTTTTCTTTCTGCTTTCCTTGCTTTCTGGTTCTTTCTGCTTTCCCTGCTTTCCTTTTCTGCTTTTCTCTTTCTGCTTTTGCTTTTCCTTGTTCTTTCTGCTTTCCTGCTCTCCCTGCTTTTCCTTGTTTTTCTTGCTTTTCTCTTTGTTCTTTCTGCTTTTCCCTGCTTTTCCTTGTTCTTTTGCTTCCCTGCTTCCCTGCTTTTCCTTGTTCTTTCTGCTTTCCTGCTTTTCCTTGTTTTCTCGCTGCTTCCCTGCTTTTCCTTTCTGCTTTTTGTTCTTTCTGCTTTCCCTGCTTTGCTTTTCCTTGTTTCTTTCTGCTTTCCCTGCTTTCCTTGTTCTTTCTGCTTTCCCTGCTTTTCTTGTCTTTCTGCTTTTCCTTGTTCTTTCTGCTTCCTGCTTTTCCCTTTCTCCTGCTTCTTTCTGCTTTCCCTGCTCTCCCTGCTTTTCCTTGTTCTTTCTGCTTTCCCTGCTCTCCCTGCTTTTCCTTGTTCTTTCTTTGCTTCCCTGCTTTCCTTGTTCTTTCTGCTTTCCTGCTCTCCTGCTTTTCCTTGTTCTTTCTGCTTTTC
>NW_020870784.1:154534-157034 GCF_003789085.1 Penaeus vannamei | reverse complement strand
ATGATGATGAAGATAATTAGATATAGGTGTTGGTGTTTGTATTTTTAATGTCTAGCTAATGACATACACAATACGTTTGTCTGGCGATGAACAACAGGAAAGTTATGGGATGAATAGAGGTTATAATGAATAAATGTATAAGTAAATTATTAAAACACATACACGCGCGCGCGCGCGCCTGGAAAGGACGGCGAAGGTGAGGCCGAGACAGCTCCACCTCATCGCCGACGACGCTTGTGAGGTTTCCCTTTCCTCATCCTCCGCCGCTGAGTGCCACATGAGTACCGTCTGTATGTGGCACTCACCCCCAAGGGCCAGCTGACGCGCATGGGTAGTGTTGTGTTTTCGTTTATTTTCGGTTTCGGGATTTGCTTGCGTGATCCGGGGTTCGGGTTTCGGCTCCGGGTTCGTGGTCGTGTCTCGGGTCGAGGTTCGTTCTTTTCCACACTGGGGTAGGATGTGTAGCATTGATATTGAGCAAAAAAAGGTCCAAATAACATTAAAACAAAACAAAAACAATACCATGTGGACATAGTAGCTCAGAATATTGTATTACTTCGTTTAGAGAGTTATCCAGGTGTTTCGAAACGTCTCGTTTTGTACTTATTATGATTGTGTTCCGTTTCACTATTGATAATAGTGCTTAAATCATAATGGGAAGATCTACTTGAGGTAATTACAGTGTTCGACAACAAATGATACGCGAAATACGCAGAGGTGGAGGAGGCATGGCTTCCCTAGCATAAAAACAACGATGTGTGTACTACAGGTTTATTTAGAATGCTTTAGTGAATGACGAAAGGAATGGGAAAAGTAAGAAGAAAAACAAAAACAACAACAAACAAACCCACGGTACAGGTGCAACAGGGAAAAACACAAAACAAACAATGAAGCTGCCATGCCATTGAGTGGAGAGCAGAGGCGATCGAAGGCCGCCGTTCGTCCGCGTGCCCCGTGGCCCAGAAACGAGCGAGCGGTCGTTAGCACATGGCGGTTGTTGACCCGGCGTGACCTTGGCGTGATCACGTCCTGCAACGCGAAACTGCTGAAGCTCTTTGTATTTGCAACGGGTGGGGCTCCCGTGTATGGGGAGTTGCCACGCATGATGGGCAGAGTGGCGAGGGGCGCCGGCCGGTTCTGCGTTCGAAGGTTATCCGCTTCAGCGAATTATCGCTTGCCGCTGGCGAGAGCCCGGCCGGCGACACGACTTCGGACATTTGGGAACTTTTAACCAAATGTCTTCATATGAATAGGAATTTAGTGTCTACTCTCTTACACAAGAAAATGGAGAAAAATAAAGGCTTATGATCGGGCGTTAGCGTCTCTGCCGGCTGCCTCAATGGGGGAAGTTGCTAGGGAGAACCTGTTTAGTCTAGGCATTCCTGCGAAAAAAACAGCGAAATTTCGGATACCCTAATTAGCATGCTGATTGGTTTATTAAAGTCTCGAAAGGGCTTTACTGGGCTGTCGGTGGCAGGTTAAGTGCTCGCGGTGAACCGGGGATTGCGAAAGATAAGCGCCGTTTCATGGCCGGGGCTGCGGATGGGTCGCGGCGTCGGCCAGGTGTTGGGCGGCGTTTGCTCGGCTGTCAGTGGTGGGCGTGCGTTTACGTGGCTGTCAGTGGTGGGCGTGCGTTTACGTGGCTGTCAGTGGTAGGCGTGCGTCGGAAAACCAGGACTCTTCTACGAGGCTCACCGCCGCTGCAGTTGCCTCAGGAAGGGCGCAGGTGTTGAGAGCTCAGGTTCAGGTTGATTACATAGCCCGTCGGAGAATTTCCCGCTGCAGCTGTGCGTCGATGTCCTTGTGGCTCACTACTTGAATGTTGGCTGTGGTCATGGCTCCATTTGCAATCATGCACGTACGCGCAATCGTGGGAGCATCTGGCCCTCCCTCCCCTCTCCCCTGATTTCCCTTGTCCGTTTCCAACTCTTCTTCCTCTCTCTCTCCTCCTCTCCCTCACACTCTCTCTCCTCCCTCTCGTTTGTCTGTCTGTCTCTCACCACCCCCTCTCTCTCTTTCTCTCACTCTTTTCTCTCCTTCCCTCTCTTTCTATTTTTCTCTCGTTCTCTCCGTATCCCTCTTTATTACAATTAATCTGACTGTATTCAGGCACATCTTGGATGAAAATGCCAAAAAAGTTATGTGAAATTACCATGTTACTGCATCATTTTCTTCTGAATTTGTTTTCAAAATTTGACACACCGCGATCCATGACGTGATATTACTCAGCAAATATTTTTTATTTGCTGATAAGGGGATGGGAGGGGGAGGGAAAGGGGAGGGAGGGGGGGGGGGAAGTTGTAGTACAGCTGTTTTGTAAGGTTTGCGGCCGGTTCTCTGCCAGGATGGAGGGCTGATGAAATAGGCTCTGTGAAGCTGACACGCGAAGCTGAAAGATGATACAGTGACGTGTGTAGAAATATATGTATTAGTGTGTACCTATATCTGCAGAAGATATCAGATTATTTTTTATCTTTTGTAAGCTACATTTGTTTGTTAT
>NW_020870784.1:121927-139427 GCF_003789085.1 Penaeus vannamei | reverse complement strand
TAATGCTATAATGGCTCTAATACCGAGATTGATTTAATGCTATGGGGGTTTTGATGCTGAGACGGGTTTAATGCTCTGATGGTTTTATTGCAATAATGCCTTTAATGCTGAGATGGATTTAAGGCTTTAAGGGTTCTGATGCAGAAATGGGTTTAATACTATGATGGGTTTAATGCTGTGAGTGGTTTGATATGATGGGTTTAATACTATGATGGGTTTAATGCTGTGAGTGGTTTGATGTTATGAAGGGTTTAATGCCATGATAGGATTAATGTTATGATTGGTTAAATATTATGGTGGGTTTAATGCTATGATGGGTTCAATATTGTGATTGGTTTGATGGTAAAATGGTGATGGTGCTGAGATGTGTTTAATGCTATCATGTGTTTAATAGTAGCATGCCTTTTATTGATACGATGGGTTATATGCTGTGATTGCACTGATACTATTATAGTATTAAATCTGTAATGGTTTTAGTACTGTGATAGTTGCAATATTACGATGTTTATAATAGTATGATGGATTAAATGGTTTCAATACTATGGTGATTGCAATGCTATGGTGGTTATGATTATACTGTGGTGTTTTTAAATCCTATGAAGGTTTAAATAGATTTTCTTCATGTCTTGGTGGTTGCAATACCGTGGTGGTTATGATAGTATGGTTTCATTACTATGATGGTTATTATGATACTACTGTGATGTTTCAATGTTATGATGGTTTTAATACTATTGTGTAAGTACTGTGATGGTCTTGGTGATGTGGCAGTTTTGATACTATAATTTTTACGAGGAAAAAGTAACGATACTCGCCAATTTTCTTCAAGGTTAATAGGCTTGGGTAGTTCATTGGCCTGTGAGACTCATTAATTTGACAAGGAAAGGGTTACAGACCTATTATGATTGCTGGTTGTAAGAGCTGATTAATTAACTTTTTTTCGACAAATTTGATTTTTTCATCCGGTTCTTTTTTTTCTTCTTTCTCTCTCTTCTCATAGTCTCTTGTCATCTCCCACTCTTCTCATATTCTCTTCTGCCTCCCTCTTCTCGCTTATTCTCTTCTCTCTCTCACCTCTCCTCTCTGTCTGTCTCTGTCTCTCTTCTCTTCTCTCCTTCTCTCCCTCCCACTCCCCCTCCCTCCCCTCTTTCTCCCTCTCCGCATATCGGACAAAAATATTTTACAACGGCCACAGACGTCTCAGGACCTTTAAATCGCCGGGGAAGGTTCAAGGTTACCGACATTCAGCAATTTCTGCATTTCATTGTATAGAGAAAGATCTGCCATTACTGTAGATCCTTGTTCTCCGACTCTCGGCTACTCTGCCCGGGTGGTTTTCCTTCTCTTGCCTTGATTTAAGAGAAAGGAGCCGGGTTGCTTCTTTGGGAAGGCTGGGGAGGATGTCGAAGTTTCACCGCCAGTGGTTGGTGGGAACTTTTGAATCGCGTTGAAGTAGATAGTGCAATGTATGTACATGCGCACATGCACACATACATACACGCACACGCGCGCGCTTACACACACACACACACACACGCACATACACGCACACGCACACGCACGCACACGCACACGCACACGCACGCACACGCACACACACACACACACACACACACACACACACACACACACACACACACACACACACACACACACACACACACACACACACACACACACACACACGGACACAGCCCTCCAGAAGCTTTCCCAATAATGTGTTGAAAGATAGCGGGGACGAGTCAGTCGTACGTCTTAAGGAATGTGAAGTTGTGATTGACAAACCCGAAAGACGGATCAGAAGCGACTACGAATACTGTTGTGTCTGCCCGCGGGAGTCATTCATGGCAGGTTCAGTCGGATAATTTTCTGTTGATTGTATACAATTATCGAAGCAGCACAGGATTTGTGGAAAGGAGTGGTGCACCGACCTCAATGGGTTGCTGGTCCCAGAATAGATATACCCATCCCCCATGATATATATATATGTGGATATCTATCAGTCTGTCTAATCTATCCATCTGTCTATCTATCTGTTTATCTATCTATCTATCTGTCTATGTATACTTAAACACATGATAATGATGAAAGTAATAGATGTTTTAAAATTTACCGAACGACAAAACAAAGAATATGCATTACATACGAGTAGATGTTCATTAAGCCATTAAAATAGTTGAATGACATGGCACCTTCCCTTGTGCCACTTCAAGTCGCTCGTCCCGTTCTGCTCAGCCCGTCCAATTAGGGCCAAGAACCCGTGAACGTTTCTCGTGCGTAGCGCGATCCCTGAATTCGCCGAGATATTTCCCAGGGCATGAAAATCCCTCAGGAAGTGGCTTTGCGGAGTAAGCCAGAGTCACAAATTTCCCAAAGGACACGGAAGGGTAAGGGGAACGCAGCTCCGGTCGACTCCCTCTCCGCTGGTTTGTCGGGACTTTAAGTGGAAAAGAGTAGCTACGCAGTCCCTTGAGTACTTGTCTGGCACACACATACACACACACGCACACGCACACGCACGCACAACATACACGCACACACACGCACACGCACACCACACCACACACGCACACACACACACGCACACACACACACACACACACACACAACACACACACACACACACACACACACACACACACACACACACACACACACACACACACACACACACACACACACACACACGCACACACACACACACACACACACACACACACTAACACAGATATATATATTTTTTCTAACAAGTGTTGTGGGTGCGTGCGTCCGTGCAAGTGCCCACACTATACCTTGTCAGACAAATACAAATATTGACTTTGTAGATTCTACTATTGATATTTGAGGAACAGGGAATTAAAACAGGAAAATAATTTTTTTTGCAGGTCGTGCAGGCCCATGTGTCACATCCCGACGCCCACCTAGAGACACTCGGCCTCGTCGTGGGCGCAGGCGGCGTACTCTCTCCACAGTGTTGTAAGTAAGGCTTACTCTCGTCGGTGTCACGCCCTTTGCCTTGTGTTCTGAGGGTGTTAGTGTCACCTGATTCCTTCTCCAAAGTGGTGTTTTATGGCGCCTTCTCCGCCTCGTGTGTCTTCGTGTTGTTTCTTGTTCTACTTTTTTTTTTGCTTTTTTGTTGTTTTTTCTCTTTTTTTTGTTCCTCAGTTTTTGTTCTTTCTTTCTTTTTTGTTCTTTATTGTTGTTCTGTTTTGTTCTTTATTGTTCTTATTTGGTGTTCATCTTTTTCTTTTGATTTTTTTTCGTCATCGCGCTTTCTTCTTTTACGCTTTCTTCTCGTACTTTTCCTTCTTCGTATCTCCTCTTTCATACCCCCTGTCTTCCTGTGTTCTCTTTCTCTTAATTTTTTTCCTTTCTTCCCTTTCGTGACAATCCGCTCCCTTCCTTCTTTTCCTCTCTTTTAATTCCCTCCCTCTCCCCCCTTCATTGTACCTCTCTCCCTCCTTTTCTTCTTCGTTATATCTTCCTTCCTCCTTCCTTGTAATCTCTTTCATTTTTTCTTTCTCCTTGTAATCCTCTCCCTTTTGCCCTTCTTTGTAATCCCCCTCTATCTCCCTTTTCTTGCAATCTCTTCCCCTCCTCCTCTCTTCCACCCCTCCCTTGTAATCTCTTCCCCTCCTCCTCTCTTCCTCCCCTCCCTGTAACTCTCTCCCTCCCTCACCCGTCTCCGTGTCTTCCTCCCTCTTCATTATAACCCTCTTCTCCCCTCCCCTTCTTTTTAATCCTCCTCCTTCCCTCCCTTTTCTTGTAATCCCCTCCTCCCCCCCCTTACTGTAATCCTCTCCCTACCTCTCCTCCCTTGTACCCTTTCCTCCCCTTCTCTGGCCCGGAATTAGGCAGAGGATTGAAGACGGATAAAAGAATATTAGGATTCCGAACGCAGTGGGATTTGTGGGTTATTATTATTATTTTTTTGATTGGGAATGAGGAATCAGGAATGGGGTTTTCGGGAATAGGAATGGGGTTTTCGGGATTAAGGTTGAATTTTTGGGATTAGGAATGGGTTTTCGGGATTAAGGTTGATTTTTTGGATTAGGATGGGTTTCGGGATTAAGGTTGAATTTTTGGGATTAGGAATGGGTTTTTCGGGATTAAGGATTGAATTTTTGGGATTAGGAAATGGGTTTTCGGGATTAAATTTTTGGTTAGGAATGGGTTTTCGGGATTAAGGTTGAATTTTTTGGGATTAGGAATGGGTTTTCGGGATTAAGGTGATTTTTGGATTAGGAAATGGGTTTCGGGATTAAGGTTGAATTTTTGGGATTAGGAATGGGTTTTCGGGATTAAGGTTGATTTTTTGGATTAGGAATGGGTTTTTCGGATTAAGGTTGAATTTTTTGGGATTAGGAATGGGTTTCGGGATTAAGGTTGAATTTTTGGGATTAGGAATGGGTTTTTCGGGATTAAGATTGAAAATGGGATTAGGAATGTTTTCGGATTAGGAAATGGTTTTCGGAGAATTTTGGGATTAGGAATGGGTTTTCGGGATTAGGTTGAATTTTTGGATTAGGAATGGGTTTTCGGGATTAAGGTTGAAGTTTTTGGGATTAGGAATGGGTTTTCGGGATTAAGGTTGAATTTTTGGGATTAGGAATGGGTTTTCGGGATTAAGGTTGAATTTTTGGGATTAGGAATGGGTTTTCGGGATTAAGGTTGATTTTTTGGGATTAGGAATGGGTTTTCGGGATTAAGGTTGAATTTTTGGGATTAGGAATGGGTTTTCGATTTTTGGGATTAGGAATGGGTTTTCGGATTAAGGTTGAATTTTTGGGATTAGGAATGGGTTTTCGGGATTAAGGTTGAATTTTGGGATTAGGAATGGTTTTCGGGATTAAGGTTGAATTTTTTGGGATTAGGAATGGGTTTTCGGGATTAAGGTTGAATTTTTGGGATTAGGAATTTTTTGGATTAAGGTTGAATTTTGGATTAGGAATGGGTTTTCGGGATTAAGGTGAAATTTTTGGATTAGGAATGGGTTTTCGGGATTAAGGTTGAATTTTTGGGATTAGGAATGGGTTTTCGGGATTAAGGTTGAATTTTTGGGATTAGGAATGGGTTTTCGGGATTAAGGTTGAATTTTTGGGATTAGGGTTTCGGGATTAAGGTTGGAATTTTTGGATTAGGAATGGGTTTTTCGGGATTTTGAAATTTGGGATTTGGGTTTTCGGATTAAGGTTGGGATTAGAATGGGTTTTCGGATTAAGATTGAAATTTTTGGATTAGGAAATGGGTTTTCGGGATTAATTGAATTTTTGGGATTAGGAATGGGTTTTCGGGATTAAGGTTGAATTTTTGGGATTAGGAATGGGTTTTCGGGATTAAGGTTGAATTTTTGGGATTAGGAATGGGTTTTCGGGATTAAGGTTGATTTTTTGGGATTAGGAATGGGTTTTCGGGATTAAGGTTGAATTTTTGGGATTAGGAATGGGGTTTTCAGGATTAGGGGCGGATTTTCGGAATTGGGAATGGGGTTTTCGGGATTAGGGATATTTTTCGGGATTAGGGATGGAGTTTTCGGGATTAGGAATTGGGTTTTCGGGAATGGGAATGGAGTTTTCGCAATTAGGACTTATTTTTTCGCAATTAGGAGAGGGGTTTTCAGGATTAGAATGGAATTTTCGGGAATTGGAATGGATATTTCTCAGTTAGGATTTTTTTTCGCCATGAGGAGTTTTCAGGATTAGAATGGAATTATCGGGAATGGGAAGGGATTTTTCGCAATAAGGAACGGAATTTCTTGGACTAGGAGAGGAGTTTTCGAAATAAGAAATGGAGTTCTAGGCCTATGATTCGCAATGAAGGAATTAGGAATTGTATAGATTAGGATTAGGAATGGGATATGCGGTGGCGAGAATGGGTTTTATAAGCGGAATAACGGAAGGAATTTGTAGGATAAGTAAATGTGATTTTTTTTTATTTTTTATTTTTTTTTTATTTTTTTATTTTTTTTATTATTATTTTTTTTTAGGTCTGGGGTAAAAAAAAAAAAAAAAAAAAAAAAAAAGAAAGAAAAAAAAAAAAAAAAAACGTGTATTGCAGAGTACGTAGGTAATGCGGTCAGGTCCGGCGAGAGACAGCGACTTTATCTCCCTGGTAAACCTCAAGCCACAGTTCCTGTATCATTTTTAGGACTGCCTCTGTATTTTATTTCAGAGTCTCTGGGTCGTTGTATAAGTGTGGGAATTGTTAGAGTGTTGTTGTTTGTATTCGTGTTTTCTTTTGTAATTTATATTAGTGTTGGTATTTGTTGGTTGAGGTGTTCGACTGTATAATGAATATTTGGGGATAGACTTTCTCTGTTTGTCTGTCTGTCTGTCTGTCTGTCTGTCTGTCTCTCTGTCTGTCTCTCTGTCTGTCTCTCTGTCTGTCTCTCTCTCTCTCTCTCTCTCTCTCTCTCTCTCTCTCTCTCTCTCTCTCTCTCTCTCCTCTCTCTCTCTCTCTCTCTCTCTCTCTCTTCTCTTCTCTTTTCTCTCTCCTTTTTCTCTCTGCTCTCTTTTTTTTCTCTCTCTTTTTTTCTCTCTCTCTCTCTCTCTTCTCTCTCTCTCTCTCTCTCTCTCTCTCTTCTCTCTCTTCGTGATTTCTCTCTCTCTCTCTCTCTCTCTCTCTCTCTCTCTCTCTCTCTCTCTCTCTCTCTCTCTCTCTCTCTCTCTCTCTCTCTCTCTCCTCTCTCTCTCTCTCTCTCCTCTCTCACTCTCTCTCTGTCTTCCTTCTCTCTCATCTCCCTCTCTTTCTCTCCTCTGGTTTCTCTCTCTCTCTCTCTTTGTCGATAGATTTAAAAGGATTGTCGATTGATGTAAAATAGTTGTCGGTAGATGTAAAATGACTGATGATAGATGTATAATGATTGTTGATAGATGTAAAAATGATTGAAGATGTAAAGTAGGATAATGTAAAGAAATAGTCGATAGATGTAAAGTGTTTAGAAGTATTAATTGTTTAGAAGACTTTCTGAATACCGGACGACGGCGGGAAGGAGGATGGGGACGGGAGTAGATGTGGAAGAGAAGTAAAGGTAATGGGAGGGATGGATGGAGGATGGGGAGAGTGAGGGAGAGGGAGAGTGAGGGAGAGGGGGAGTAAGGGAGGAGGAGGGATGGGTGGAATAGCGGGTAAGGGAAGGTGGAAGAGCGGGGTAGAGGTATGTGGAAGATTTTGAGTGGCGTGTGGGAAAGTGGAGGGTAGGAAGTGGTGGAAGAAAGGGATAGAGGTATTCAAGAGATGGAGCTAGAATGAGTGGGAAGGAGGGGAGGGTGGGTGGAAGGTGCTGGTAAGTGAGGATGAAAGAGAGGTCAGGCGTGGATAGAAGAGAGTGAGGGGGGATGAGAGGAAGGGAGAGTTGAACAAGTGGAAGAAGAGGGGGTTAGGAGTAGGTGGAAGAGAATGGAAGGAAACGGGGATCATGTTGGAGTTTGGGGAAAAAAACCCGACTTCATTTGGACATAAAGACGGGCGGAAATATACGAAATTATCCACGTAAAATACTTCTCGTCCACACAATCCACCTTTTTCGCGTCAGAGGAACAAACAGGTGTGAGGGAACCGCTGCTGTTACGTAATGGAGAAGGGAATCCCCCCGGGCGGCCTACAGGACCCCCCTCCCTCCTCCTCCTCCTCCTCTTTCCTCCTCTCCTCTCTCTCCCTCCTGCTGCTGTTGCTCCTCCTCCTCCTATCCTGTCCTCCTCCTCACCTTGTCTCCTTTTCTTCTCTTCTCTCCTCTCCTCGTCTCCTTTCTTCTTCTTCCTTCCTCCTCCTCCTCCTCCTCCTCCTCCTCCTTCTTCTCTTCTTCTTTCTTCTTCTTCTTCTTCTTCCTTTCTTCTTCTTCTTCTTCTTCTTCTCCTCTCCTCCTCCTCAGTCCTCGTCCTCGTCCTCGTCCTCTACTCCGTATCTCCTCTCCTCCTTCTCTCCTTCATCTCCTTTTCTTCTCTCCCTCTCCCCCTTATCTCCTCCTCCTCCTCTCCCCCTCCTCCTCTCTTCCCCCTCTTCCCGCCGCCCCCCCCCCTCACCTACCGCTACGCCTACAGCAAGGTCTCGAGCAGCCTCCGCGTCCGTTAAAACAGCTGACCGACCCGCCGGAGCTGCAGGTCAGGTTTTACAGCAAGGTCGGCGTAGCGAGGGGGGGGGGGGGTGAGGGGGGAAGGGGGAAAGGTAGGAGGGTGAGGGGGGAAGGGAGGAAGGAAAGGGGAAGGGAGGAAGGGGAGGGGGATGGGGGGGAAGGGGGAAGGGTAAAGGGGAAAAGGGGGGTGAGGGGAAGTAGGGGAAGGGTAAGGGGAGGGGAGGGGGGCGAAGGGGGACTATTATTGGAGGGAGAGGGGAAGGGAAGGAGATTTAAGGGGAAACGTTAGGTATATTTTTGCGAGAGTAGGGGAAGAAGACGAACAGACCTTTGGGGGGCATAACTGGTGGGGGAATCGTAAACAGGGGAAGTTATTAAGGGGGGTGGGGCAAAGGGAAGGAAGGGGAAGGGGGGGGAGGGGGAGGGTGGAAGGGGGGAAAGGGGAGTAGCTACATGTCTGAGTTGCAAAAGGTTTTCGGTTTGTCTGTTAACGCCCAGGCCTTCGAGTGGCTGCATGAGCGTTTTTTTTTCTGCTTTCTTTTCCGTTTTTTGTTTTTTCTTTTATCTTTCTTACTTTCTTATTTTTTTCTTTCTTTTGTCTTTCTTACTTTTTTTTACTTTTGTATTTCTTGCTTTTTTTCTTTTGTCTTTCATACTTCTTATTTTTTTTTTCTTCTTAGTTTTTTATTGTTTCTTTCTTTTCCTCCTTTTTTCTGTTTTTTCCTTATTTACTTTTCTGCTTATCTTTCTGTCTGCTTTCTTTTTTCTCTCTTTTTACTGGATATTTTCTGAGTGTTTTGTATATTTTCTTGAGATTGTGTATATATATATATATATATATATATAAATATATTATATATATATATATATATAATTTTCCCACCGAATAGTATTCTTGAGTGCCCCCCCCCCCCCGAATATGTTCCCTCTTTTCTCCCGAACAATTTCCTGGATATAATTTAGATACTGAAATATTTAGATATACCCGTAATATGACTTACATATGACGTAATATGACTTAATATGACTTACTTCCCCTGAACCCCTTTTTACTTTTTTCCCCGAATATTTTCATGGATATATTTTTTCCCTCTTTGTTCAGCTTTTAACCCGAATATTTGCCCCGAGAACGTTTTTTTTCCCCGAATATTTTCCCCGTGGCAGTCGGTCGGTCGTACATTCCAGAGTGAGGGAGCCTGTTCGGGATTACGCTTTTTATCGTCGTCTTCTCCGTATTACACTTTCTCTCGTCTCTTTTCTTCTCTTTCTTCGTTTTTTTCTCACTTTTTCTTCTTTATGTCCATTTCCTTTTTTTTTTTTGTCAAGTTCTTCCATTCCGTCTCCTTTTCTCTTTTCCACTCTCCTTCTCCCTCTCCTACTTCTTTTTTTCTCTTCCTCTCCCTCTCTCGCTCCCATTCTCGTCTCCCTTTCTCACTCCCACTATTCTCCCTCTCCCTCTCCCACTTTGTCTCCCCCCTTTTTATTTTCTTCTCCTCTCTCTCTCTCTCTCTCTCTCTCTCTCTCTTCTCTCTCTCTCTCTCTCTCTCTCTTCTCTCTCTCTCTCTCTTCTCCTCTTCCTCTCCTCTCATCTCTCCCTCCTCTCCTCTCTCTTCTCTCCTTCTCTCCTCTCTCCCCTCATCACTCTTCTCTCTCTCTCTCTCCTCTCCTCTTCTCTCTCTCCTCTCTCTCTCTCTCTCTCTCTCTCTCTCTCTCTCTCTCCTTTTTTCGTCTTTCTTTCTTTTCTCTTTCTTTCTTTCTTTCCTCTTCTTTCTTTCTCTCTCTTCTTTCTTCTCCTCTCTCTCTCTCTCTCTCTCTCTCTCTCTTCTTCTCTTCTCTCTCTCTCTCCTCTCTCTCTTCTCTCTCTCTCTCTCTCTCTCTCATCTCTCTCTCTCTCCCTCTCCTCTCTCTCCTCTCTCTCTCTTCTCTTCTCTCTCCTCTCTCTCTTCTCTCTCTCTCTCTCTCTCTCTCTCTCTCTCTCTCGCTCCTCTCTCTCTCTCCCCACCACTAGCTCTCCCTCTCTCTCTTTTTCCCCTCTCCCTCATCCCTACCCCATCCTCCCAGACGGGGTACTGGGGTTGGGGAGATATGAAGTTTGGAAAGCTGTGAGGTTCGGGAAGCCAGCATTTATGTTATTTCAGAGGAATTCAGAGATTGGGGTGGAGGGCGGGTGGGTTGGGGGGGGGGCGGAAAGGGAATGTGGAGTTGAAGGTGGAGAATCGCCGTAGAAAATAATATGTTTGATTTCTGGAGAATTGTTGTTTTTGAGAGCATGTTGAGGAGGTTGGGGGTGGGTGCAGGGGGTGCGTATGGGAGAAGGGGGGGGGGCGGAGAGGGTATTCCGTTGCCTATATACGGGGTGGGGGTGGAGGGTGGAGGGGGCCATGGTGGTGATGGAAGGGGAAAGGGTGGTTGGAGGGGGGGGGGAGGGGGGCCAGGAGGATGAGGTAGTGACGTTAATAAATGATTCCCATCCATTTGAATTAGCGATTGCATCCTTCAGCGAAATCTGTATTTCCGTCAATTCAGCACCACCGCGTGCAGTGTTGCCATAAGAGCGGTCGTGGTGTTCGTCTCCAAATGGGTGTGTATAACTTTCTGGTTTTCGGTGAGGGGTCAGGGAGAGGGGGGAGGGGGAAAGGGGGAAGGGGGGGAAGGGGGGGTGACATGGACACAAGGCTGACCAAAAAAGAAAAAAAAGAGTGCATTTTGTTTTTTGTTTTTAAATATATTTCTGGTGATTTTTCTGACAGCTGATGATTTAATGATGAGCTACAACACCTGCAACCGAGAGCAGTTTTTTTTTTCTCATATACCTTTCTCTTTTTCTTTTTTTATGCTGCATTCCCAGTTCCGCACTTCTTTCACTCTCTGTTTCTTCTTCCTCGCCTTGTCTCTATTTATTCTTCCTTCTCTTGTTGTTTCTCCTCCTCCCTTCCTCTTCTCTCTTTTCTCCTTTTTCTTTTTCTTCTTCCCTTCTTCTTTCTCTTCGTCTTCCTCTTTTTACTCCCTCCTCTCCTTCTTCTTCCTCTCCTTCCCTCACACCACCCCTTCCCACTCCCCCTCCCTCCCTCCCTCCTCCCTCATCCCCCCTCTTCCTCCTCCTCCTCCTCCCTTCCTCCTCCTCCTCCCTCCTCTCCTCCTCCCTCCTCTCGTCCTTCCTCCCTCCCCCGTACCCCCCCCCCCTCCGTCTGAGCGAGCCTGTAGGGAAGGGCTGTTGTGAATGAAACCGGCGGCGGGCGTGTCCTTAACCGGTTTGGGATTTTGAACCGGTTTCTGAGTCACATATTTCCGCTCTCGCTCCACGGGGTCTCGTGTCAAGTACATGACTAGGGTTGTCGGTTCTCTCTCTCTCTCTCTCTCTTCTCTCTGTCTGTCTCTCTCTATGTCTCTCTCTCTCTTCTCTCTCTCTCTCTCTCTCTCTCTCTCTCTCTCTCTCTCTCTCTCTCTCTCTCTCTCTCTCTCTCTCTCTCTCTCTCTCTCTCTCTCTCTGTCTCTCTCTCTGTCTGTCTGTCTGCCTCTCTCTCTCTCTCTGTTTCTCTGTTTCTGCCTGTCTCTGCCTCTGTCTATATCTGTCCGTCTGTCCGTGTGTGTGTGTGTGTGTGTGTGTGTGTGTGTGAATATGTGTGTGTGTGTGTGTGTGGTGTGTGTGTGTAACGCTAAGGATTTTTTGTCGGTCGTGGAAACTAAATTTTTGCTCATTTTTTGAGAAAGAATGCACTTATGTTGAAAAGTCACTAACATCGGACATTAGAAAGAGAGGGAAAAAACAGCTTGTCAGTATTTATTTTTTCAATCTTGATCTTTTATTTCCGTTCTTTAGGAAGATCATTATCAGTCTTCGAAATGTGATTTTCTGATGAATTGGAAGGGCAAATATTGCATTTGTGGTTGATGAAAAAACCGAACACGCGGGGAAAAGGTGACAATAAGAATCAAAGTCGTATACATATAAATAATAAATAAATAAATAAGGCATAAATAATTACCAGTAAATTCTTTAGTAAGCAAGAAATTCCTTTTCCACTCATTCATTTTTTCTATTGTCGTTTTTTCTTCCTCCTTTGAAGCAGAAGCAGATATCAGTTTTCACGGCGATTTTTTTTTTCATTTTCATTTTTTTTTACCAAGTATACTTTTGTAACAGTAAAACGACATTTTTATTTTGAAACTAGAACAAAAATTTAAGATGGGTGTAACATTATCATTAACATGCTGATATTTCACAGTTTAACCTAATGGGATTTAGTAGTTTTACCAAAAGTATTCATAGAAATAGTTCCTCGTATCTTTTGTATACTCACCAGATCGACATTCAAAACTTTAAAGGTTAAATTTAGTAGAGCATCGAGCCCAGCTGGTGTTCCCGTGAGGCTGTGTTGATAAAAGGTTTATACTATGCTAGGTTACGTCGGGATAGGTTAGGCTAGGTCATGGCAGGGTAGGTTAAGTTAGGGTATATGTTACGGTACATTACGCTATGGTGTGTCCAGAGGGGAGATACAGTTAGTGTGTGTTACTTATGTTGGACGCTAAGACAGCAATGTTGTCGAATGATGCCTGTTTCTTATTTGCATTTCTTGGCTTAAAATATACATATATAATGCTTACAAACATCGCATATAAGTTCCAGGTGTCCAATCTCGCATGTCGCAAATTCAGAGAGGGAGAGGGAGAGAGAGAGAGAGAGAGAGAGAGAGAGGAGAGAGAGAGAGAGAGAGGAAGAGAGAGAGAGAGAGAGAGAGAGAGAGAGAGAGAGAGAGAGAGAGAGAGAGAGAGAGATAGAAAATGACATCGCACTACTGGCTAAGAGCACTGTTATTATCAGCTGATTCCTTTGTCGTTGTGGCTGTTCCTCTGTGCAGTTTGCCTCCCTTCTGTGCACAGCGTTCTGTCTCTTACATAATGGTATGGGATATATTTTAACTTATAACAAAGTATACTTCTTTTTATGCTCTGCGTTTCGTTTTGTTTGTTTTTTTTGTTTTTAGTTTGCTGGTTTGCTTTTCCTTACTCTCGACAAAATCCAGAAATGACGGATAGGTTGCATTCCAAAACGATGTTCTGTTCGAGTTGGATCGTATATGATATATGATATACCTTCACTCCGCTAGACCTTTATGTTTATGATATGAAGGACATATCTGTAAATAAACTATGAACGCATGATACGAATAACTCATCAACTATTCAGTTTCGTAGCTGAGGGGGGGGGAGGGAGGGGCTTCCCCGCCAAAATAGCAGGAAGAACCTTTGTTGACCGAAGGTGCGACTGAGGAAGAACTAGTGTTTTAGTGTCATCGTGTATGTTGTTCATGAGTAGTAACCAAGCATATATATGTGTATGTTGTGTGTGTGTGTGTGTGTGTGTGTGTGTGGTGTGTGTGTGTGTGTGTGTGTGTGTGTGTGTGTGTGTGTGTGTGTGTGTGTGTTGTGCGTGCGTGCGTGCGTGCGTGTGTGTGTGTGTGTGTGTGTGCGTGTGACACACACTATACCACAACATATCAAATATACTGCAAATACCATACGTATCAATATATTTGCCTGAAAACAGACGCTGAGTATTTTTTGTGTTTCCGTACAGAAGCACCTCAGTAGAACACATACCTGTCGTGGTGTGTTAATCGCGTCGGACAAGCGTTCCCGACTCTTAGCGCGCGACCCCTTCCTCGAACCCCCGACGCTCCCCTGACGCCCCGACCTCAGTCATTCCGCTTATGATTCTTGAAACTACACATTTCTAGCTTAAAAAAAAAAAAAAAATATGCCGGAATCTGTACAAACTCTACTTACTTAAATTTAATCCAATATTCAGTGATTAGGCTCCTTTGTATATTCTTGATATGGACGCTGAGAAATGCTTAGCAAATTGGCCGATATTATTTTTTCCAAAGGATTCGCGACTCACGCCCACGCCCACCCCACCCTATGCTAACTCTCTGCGACTTTGTTGGTGAGGAAACGATGTTTTAGAAGCCGAAGGTGAGTATGAACACTATGGCAAGTCTGGAATGTTGTGGTTATGTATTGTGTGTGATGAGTACGAGTAGTTATACAGTGTTGTGGTGTTATGAGTTGCGTTGATGTGGTTAAAAGAATGCATTGGTTACAGTGTTGTGATCAATATGAACACTTATGGTATGTCGACGAAAGAGTTGCGTTATGCGGTTATAGTGTCTAGGAGAATATGGAACAGTGGTCGGTGTTGGTGGCTGTAGGGAGATTTGACTCGCAAAGCCTCGTTGCCACTTATCATGTCAAAATAGACTAAGTACTGTACATGTATTTTTTTTTTCCTTTCTGTTAAGAAAGTTTAAGAAAGGTAAGCCATTCGGAAATCTCCCCTGATGGAGCATGATCCGGACAGCACGGAAGCAAGTAAGAAGATAGAGAGCAAGAAAACGAAGACAAGGAAAAAAGTAAGGGAAAAAGGAAAAGAAGGAAGAGGAAGGAAAAAGAAAGAAAGAAAGAGAATGAGGAATTTTCTCAGCGTTTGGATGTAGGTCACGGGGCACGGCGACCTTTTAAAAGCACGTGTTGCTCTGCCGGAGAATGCGAAGGAGATCAATGGAACTGCCATGCCAGCGGCGCACAGGCGGACCGGAGGGATTCCGCTCTCGGTTTTCGGCGCTGGAAGTGCGCGCGTTTTGTGCGGACGAGGGAGATGGAGGTCAGTGTGCTTGTGTGTGTGTGTTTTTTTTTTTTTTTTTTTTTTTTTGGGGGGGGGTGCATGTGTGTGTGTGTGTGTGTGTGTGTGTGTGTGTGTGTGGTGTGTGTGTGTGTGTGTGTGTGTGTGTGTGTGTGTGTGTGTGTGTGTGTGTGTGTGTGTGTGTGTGTACATGTGTGCGTGTGCGTGCGTGCTTTTCATTGTTACGGCCATTTGACCCTCAGCATGACAGCGTATTGTGCGGTAACCCGAGTACCGAGGCTCCCTCACACTCGCCAGGGATCTTGCACAGCACAGCAAACAACAGCATCCAAACAGTCGTCGCGCGGGAGATGACGTCGGGCGACCATTTTATTGGATAACTGAAGCCCGCGCAAAGGTCATGATCTGGAGAATACCGTGGAACCTTCGTGAAGGTGACAGCCATGAAGCACAGTACTACGAGCGTATCAAATTGCTAATGGACTAGACCTTGAAGCAAGACTCGTTCCACAGTGCCACGGCAGAAGCACGATGTAGCCTGTGACGTCATCACTTGCCCAGTAGCACACTGTACAGCCAGGGTCGGTCACCGTGGCACTCGGTGTACGTCACGCGGGAGAATGGCACTCCCGGGGCACTGCAGTCTCAAGAGGGTCTGGTCATCTTCTCTTCGAGTGCCTTGCTTGAGAGAATCATTGCCGATGTGCTGATTCTTTGTTTGTTGATCGTGTGCGGGCTCCCAGAACTTGTTTTTAATTATTTATTTGATTATGTATTTATTCATTTATGTGTGTGGTTGTTTAGGAAAAAAACACCAGACGAATTTACAAGAAGGTGAAAGTCGAAGGGACGAAGACTATATACTCACAGACCATGTTTTGCACTTGCCAAACGAGACGTGTTGAAAATGTTGCACAAGGTTAAGGTGTTCTAGTGTTCCATGACGACGCGGAACAACTCTGACAAAGGGCATGGGGTGCGATGGGGGGGGGCGAGGGGAGGAGGGAGGGGGAGACAGATAACCCTAACATGCTAGAGCAGAAGACGCTGGGTGTTGGGTTGCCATCTCGCCTCGTCATCTCCAAGGACAAGTCACGGCGGAGTGGAGGAGGAGGAGGAGGAGGAGGAGGCGAGGTGGACGACGACGGCCGCGGCAGCAGTGGAGGTGACGACGACGACGACGACGACGACTGCGAGAACGAAGAAGACGAAGATAACGACAAATAGAGAAAACAAAAAAGAAAATGAAATAAAGCAAAGAGCGAAAGGGAAAGCATTGGGAGCATTTAAGAAAAGAAAAAGGAAAACAATAACGACAGCAACAGCAATAAGACCGTAGAGCAGACCGAGAAGCGTCTAAAGGAAGAAATATAGGGAAAGAGAAAGAGGGAATATAAAAAGAGAGAGAAAATGAGATGAGGAAGGATCCGAGAATTAGAGGACAGTAAAAGAAGAAAGGGAGAGAAAGGGGTAATGGAGAAGAGAGATGAATGAAAGAAAGAGAAAATGAGAGAGTGGGGGATAACAAGAGAGAGAGTTAATGAATGAGTGAGTGAGCAAGTAAGTAACGAAGGCAAGAATGGAGTAAGGAAGGAAGATAGGAAGGAAGGGTAGGACGAGGGAAGGAGAGAGTGAGTAAGGGTAGGGTGGAGTTAGTGAGGGAGATAGGGAGCTCGTGAGGGAGGGAGAGAGGGAGGGAAGAAGGACATTAATGAGGCAGGAAGGGAGGGAAGAAAGGGCAACAGGGAGATAGATAAAGAAGGAAGGAGATAAGAAGGGAGAGTGGATAATAGGGGCGGAAATAGGATAACACGTCGACTGGCACCAAAATTAAGGATCTTTCATCGGCCAGTTCGTTAAAATTGTGCGAGGCCCGACCCAATTAACATTCACATTTACGAACATGCATGCACACAGAAATAAAGGCATATCTGTCTATCCATCTGTTAGATATACATTTATATATCGATCTGTTCAGTAAATATGCATGTGTAGACCGAGAGACGTGCTTATTTCTGTGTATATGTAAGAATATTCACTGGGTCGGGCATAATTTTAACAAACCGAACGTATGTTTCTGTTCCTTCCGTTTATCTACTGACTTCTTTTAGAGCAAATTTATCTAGAATTTTATACTTTTCCACGGTTATCTTTCTTCCTGTGACGACTATTCACGAAGTTTCAATTGCCATCATATACGCCGTGACTCAGTGATACCTTCTCATCAAAGATATTTATTCAGAAAATTGAGTGAGATGCGTCCCACTTTCGTCCCAAGTGGTTAAAACGAGCCACAAGTAGTCCGTTTGGGTGCTCTTATTTTGTTTATTATTTCCATGGTGAATTCTGCATCGATCCCGAAATTGAGAGATCGAAGCGGGTGCCAGGTGCTAGATCGGATTTTTTTGGTGTGTAAATTTTTTTGGGGGGTCGAGTTTTTTTTGTGTGTTACGTTTGTTAGTTTTTTTTTCTCGTTTTTAGTTTATTTTTTTCGTATATTTATTTATTTTTTTGTGTTTGAGTTTGAGGTTTGAGTTTTTGTCGTGTGTTGAGTTCGTTTTTCGTGTGTTGATTTAGTTTCTTTTTGTGTGTTAAGTTCGATTCTATTGTTTCAGAGTTCTGTTGTGTATTAATTTAGTTTTCGTCGTGTGTTAAGTTCGCTATTTTGTGTTTTCAGGTGTTTTATGGGCAGGTTAAGTTATGTTTTTCCCTGTGTTACGTTTGTCTTTTTCGTGTGTTGAGTTTTTTTCGGTGTTAAGCAGACACGAATGTTAAGTAGAATGTGT
>NW_020870784.1:114427-116927 GCF_003789085.1 Penaeus vannamei | reverse complement strand
TTCTAAAACTCCATATTCCCACAGCCACGCTTATAGAAGCATGTCCGGTATTCGATGAAGAATGCAGTGCAAATAAATAATAATAATAATAATAAAAATCATTTTTGAACATTTTCGATCTACTGCTCATGATCTTGATGTAATGCTGTGACATCATGAGTCGGCATAAAAAGAAATAATAAAAGAAACTTTATGGGGCGTATACTAACCGTGATGACCGTTATTTATATTTTATTATAAATTATTTTTTTATTTATTTTTTTCCTATTGGCTGCATACCAAAGGGAAAAGTAATGGGGATTATTTTTAGACTAGATTTTAATAGATTATGATGATGATAGTAGTGATGGTGATGGTGGTGATGGTGATGATGATGATGATGGTTACGGTGATGGTAATGATGACGAGAATGGTGATGATAGTGATGGTGGTGGTGATGATGATGATGGTGTTAATGAAGATGGTGGTGGTGATGATACTAATGATACTGATGATGATAATGGTGATGATGGTGATTATTATGATAATAATCACAACTAGAGGCCTTCCTTACTTGCATTTTTAGATATAGTTCACAAACTTATATGACTTAACAACTTATAAGATAAAATAAGAGATAAGAAAGATAAATATAATAACACTATATTGGCTATAAAAGGAGATTTCACGCAAGTTTCATAGAGATCTCTAAGAAAAATGCAATAACTAACATTTAAATCGGTTGTAAAAGGGGATTTTATAGAGATCACTATGATGAATGCAATGACTTCTATCAAACGTGATTTCATGCGAGATTAGATCACTAGATGATCTCATCACTAAGAAAAATGCAATAACTAACATTTAAATCGGTTGTAAAAGGGGATTTTATAGAGATCACTATGATGAATGCAATAACACTTATATCGGTTATAAACGGTGATTTCATGCAAGATTCACAAAGAGATCACTAAGATAAAGGCAATAACTAACACTACATCGGTCATAAAAAGGTGGTTTCGTGCAAGTTTTATCCAACAGTTATACATCAGCGCACGCAAAGAGAGAGTGACATCAGCGTGCTTGCGGAAATAACGGATTGGTGATTGCAATACGATCGCAGAAATCCCCGCGTGCAGCCGTGATTTTCCGCAAGTGATCGGGCCTTTTTTAGTGTGTGTGTGTGTGTGTGTGTGTGTGTGTGTGTGTGTGTGTGTGTGCGTGTGTGTGTGTGTGTGTGTGTGTGTGTGTGTGTGTGTTGTGTGTGTGTGTGTGTGTGTGTGTGTGTGTGTGCGTGTGTGTGTGTGTGGCGTGTGTGTGTGTGCGTGTGCGTGTTTGTGTGTTTGTGTGTTTTGTTTTTTTATATTTTTTGTATGTATGTATACCTATTTTTATCTGTGTCCATGCAGTGTGTGTATCTACCTATCTACATCTCTATCTGTGTCTTTATCTGTGTATCCTTTGCTCTATATACAATATGTACAATATTCTTACACAATTCGTTATGAGCGTGAACGTTAAGGGACCTCGTTTGCAACTGAGAAAAATGAAGCGAGAATTGCACACCGAAAAGCGCATAGGCGGCGGCGGCATTGCAACGTGACTCTGTATATCCTTGGCTTAATAATTATGTTAATACATTATTCTCCTATTGGTGAGTCAAACAATATGATTTAGCGATTTCGAAAAGTGCTGACGGAGGGTGACTAAGTAAGTGTTATGCTAAACATGCATTGAAATTAAATTGTAAGTGTGATTGTGCAAAGACGAAAAAAAATAAGGAAAAAAAAAAAAATCGAAAAGTGCAGATAATCACTCGACTCAAGATCTTATTTGCTTTCTCCTCAACTTCACTTCCATTCTCGGCAGTGAATTCGGAAAACTCATGATAAAACAGGATATGAGGCAATGAGGTGAGGGCGGAGGGAAGGGTGTCACCGACGGAGGCAGCCACGCCGCAAGTCAGTCTGTGCCCGGCGCCCAAAGTCCCCCCACGCGCCCGCGAGATCTGTCCCAGCGGTAAAACTCCCACTTGATCCGGGACTTCGGGACTTCAAAGTTCGGGACTTCGGGACTTCGAAGGGGCGCGAGGAGATCCCCGACGGCGGCTCGCGGTGTCCGAACGCGGCGGGGAGATACTCGTGGTTCGGCGATTGGTGCGCAAAGACCGGGCGACTTCTCCTCGGAAAAGGCGCTGGGAATGATGTTCGGTTCGGATGACGGGAGTCGCCACGGGATCAAAATCGCCTTAGTTGCAAATGGCGGCTGTGGAGGAGCAAGGCGTAGAAAAAAATCTCCCGACAGCTTTTGTTTACGAGGACAGAGCACAGGCGTGATAAAAGTGGAAGAGAGAGATAAAAGGTGACGAAGGTGTTGCTCTCGTCCGGTGGAGATAAGTCGCGCTGTGATGGCCGGCGCGATGGGCGGAGCGGGGTCGGGGGGAACGGGTCGGGGGGGCCGGGTCGGGCTGGCCCTGGAATCGGCCTCCGGGCGGGCGCCGGCGGGGGCGGTGAGGCGCTCT
>NW_020870784.1:99427-106927 GCF_003789085.1 Penaeus vannamei | reverse complement strand
ATATATATATATATATATAAAGCCGAGGCTAAAGGTAAATATTTTACAAATAAAACATTTGGAACACCAGGAAAATAACAAACAATAAAATCATCAAGACTATAAAATAAAACTTTTGATTTATGTGATGTGACGAAGATTCTTCAGCATAGTTTATCTGCTCCATCACTGGCTCAGGATCATCGTCGGGTTCCACATTCTGGACTCGATCCTCGACATCTGCTTCATTTTCCTGCAGAAGATCTAATTCTTCAGGAGCGAAGTAGGCTTTCATTTGATTGACATGGACTTGCTTCTCCTCTCTCGGGTTTCGAACGTTGCAGACGATAAACGTAACTTCATTCAGTTGCTTCTTTACTCGAAACGGGCCCTGCCATCGGATGGTGAAAATTCTGGCCGATCCTCCTCCTCGGTTAGACTTGTACTTCCGGATCATAACCAAGTCTCCCACGACTGGCTGAAAGAAGCCATGGATGTGCTTGTTGTAATCAGCCTTCCACCTTTCTCTTGCACGACCCTTCACGAATTACAGTATCTCCGGTAAGTGGGGTAGGGAAAGGTCCGGGGTTACCTGTAAGGAAGTACAGGGGTTGGTTGTTGATATTGCGGTGGATACTGGTATTGAGTGATAAACGCACTTGTGGTATAAATTCGTCCCATCGTCTAGGCTGCCTCTCAATTAGTACTGCCAATGTATCCTTCACGCCTCGGTTTGCTCTTTCCACCATTCCATTTGCCTGAGGATGGTGGGCAGTCGAAAGTGTAAATTTCGTGTTGAGGGTGTTGCACAGGGTAGCGAAGACGGCATTGTTGAATTCAGGGCCCCGATCGGTTTGAATGATGCGTGGAGGCCCAAACAGCGTCACAAAGTTCGAGATGAAAGCTTCGGCCACCGAATGTCGGTCACGGTTTGGCAAGGGGATTAATTGCAGGAATCAGGTGGCATGATCTATCACGGTGAGAATATAATGATTTCCATTTAGACTAGGTCCAGCATCTATTAGGTCGAGAGAAACTTCTTCTATGGGATGATGGACATTTTGAAGTCTGCCTCTCCGTAGTACAACACCTTTTCGCCATGGGCACACCTGGCAGGAATGGACGAAGCGGCGGGTGGCTTGCAACATGTTCGTCGAAAAATATAATTCCTATAGTTGATGGTAAGTCCTATAAGTGCCAGGGTGAGCGTTTTCATGCACATTTTTAATGGCTAGGTATTGTATGGCTGTAGGGATGACCAGCTGGTGAACCACACGGTCGGGAAGTCGTCAAAGCCTCTAAAGCAACCCGTCTCTCATCTCGAAGTCTTACAGGGGAAGAGGAGTCCTCTGTGGCGGTGGGGCTCTCTGAGCTAAGAAATCATATAAGGGACTCCAGGTCGGATCTTCCCTTTGAGCTCGGCGGACATCTTGTGTATCTAGTGGCGTAGCATTCCCAGAAGAATCAGCAGGGGGCATGGGCATCCTGTCTTCGGCAGGCATAACATCCTCAGCATGCTTAACATTCTCAGCAGGCATAAAACCCTTAGCGGGCATAACATCCATATCCTCGGGTTGGGGGGAATCTTCGTTGTCTGCAGCAGCACGCGATAACAGATCAGGAACATAATTATGAGCTCCCAGTTTGTACTTGATGTCGTAGTCATAAAATGTTAGCTTGTGTGCCCATCTACTCATCCTCGGGGATTTGGTCCTGCGGCTAAAGGTGTAGGTGAGGGGTTGATGATCAGTGTAAATAGTAAAATGTCTTCCATACAGGTACGGGTCAAAGGTTCTCACTGCTTCCACAACAGCTAGCGCCTCAGCATCGATGGCAGAATAACGGGTCTCGGCTTCTTTCATCTTGCGGGAGAAATACATCATGGGGCATGGAACGTTATCATCGCCTCGTTGAATTAATACAGCTCCTATAGCAATCTTGCTGGCATCTGTATGAACTTCAAAAGGGCGTGAGAAGTTGGGCTCAACTAACACTGGCACTGATGTCAAGGCATCCTTTAATTGCTGAAAGGCATCTTGGTGTTTCTGTTCCTAGTGAAACTTGACTTGCTTCTTGGTTAGTTCTGTGAGAGGGGCTGCAACCGCAGAATAATGTTGTATATGGTGACGGAAGAATCCTGTTGCCCCAAGGAACCGCCGCACCTCTTTTTGACTTCGTGGTGGCGCCATGTTATCGATCGCGATGGTCTTGTCGGGGTCAGGTAAAATGCCGTCAGGTGTGATGAGGAAGCCAAGGAATTTCATTGTATTCGTGGCGAACTGACACTTTTGATTGTTGAGTTTCAGGCCAGCTTTGTTCAAAAGTTCCAACGTTTCCTCCAGATGTTCGAGATGTTCTTCAAATGTGGTACTGTGGATGACATCATCTAAATATGCCACTGTATGCTTGCCTAATACTGGAGACAGTATAAAATTTATTGCACGTTGAAAGGTGGGTGGTGCTGTGACAAGCCCGAAGGGGAGGCGGGCAAACTGCTAGAGACGGTGGCCATCCGAAAACGCAGTCTTTGGCCGATCGTGTTCCGCTACAGGGATGGCCCAGTAGGCAGATCTTGCACCTAAAGACGTAAACCGAGACGTGTTACTAAACTGATCAATCAATTCTTCAATTCGGGGAAGAGGATAATTGTCTGTAGTGGTAACTTTGTTCAAGTTTCTGAAATTGATGCAGAAGCGCAGCGATCCGTCTTTTTTCTTTACCAAGACAACCGGAGAGAGCCACGGGGATGTTGATGGTTCGATCACTCCAGCCTCCTTCATCTTCCTGCATTCCTCTTTGATTGTTTGTTTTGCCGCATGGGGGAGTCTCCATTGCCGTGTAACGATCGGCTTCGTGTCCCCTGTTTCTATTGTGTGTTCGATTCCCGGGACAGTGCCGATAGCGGTTGCATCGTCAGTGAACAAATCAGAAAACTTACTGAGCAGCTCATGAAATTTATGTTGCTGGTGTTCTGCAAGATGATCCAGTTTAGCTTCACCGACAGCTAAAACTTCCACCGGGTCGACGTCCTCACGGATGTCCTCAGCCATTGTTTCGTCATCCAGATATGTGTCGGGGAAATCTATAAAATCTTCATAACCAAAATCTAGAGTTCCAAACGCTGAATCAAATTCGTCATCTTCGTAATCTCCGAGGAATTCAGGTTCATCAGAAACATCGGACGATGACAATTTTCACTCTGCATCCTCTGTGTCCTCGGTGGTGGCCTGAGTGTCATGGCCTCCCAAAGGCCAGCAGTCTGTTGCATATATCTCAGCAAAGGGGGTTGCACATGCAATAACTTGTCCAGGGCGTACCTTGATTAAGCGAGGCATCGTGTTCACTACCCAGACGTCAGCGTAGCGGTCCTTCACTTGGGTCACATTTCCGGGAATAAGAAGTCGGCGGATCAATGGTACAATTTCAACCTCTTCTTCTTGTACAGTTTGGGGCACCCGGCACTTGACGAATTTCGCACTTTCGGGCGGTACCTCCGTCGGCGTGGTGCAATGGAGTGGGCACCCACGGGTCGAAATAATGGTGGTGATAGGGTTCCCGTGTAGTGTGGTGAGGGCCAGACTGGAATGCTTGGTGAAGGTCACTTCCAACTTGCATCCCAAGATTAGCAGGTGACTGGGGTCAGGAGATGGCTCATGATACAAACGAAAAGCAAATCGTCGTAAAAAGTCCATTCCGATGAGTATCTGTCCAGAGAAGCCGGTATCAACCACTGATGCACGATGCATGACGGACACAAACAGAGATAGCTGCAGCGGCACGTCCACCTCTTCTGTCACCTCCATCTGAGACCCTGAGATACCTTGCAAGATACGATGGCAACCGTGGCGTTTCGTGATATGAAACTCTTGCAGGTGTTTCGCCTTAATGACGGTTATAGCTGAACCAGTGTCGATGAAGGCCATCACGGGGAAATCATTAATACTGATCTTAATCAACGGTCGTCCTCGGTCAGCCTCGTAATCACGGCTTGCACTGCAGGATTGCGTCTTACCGTCGGTCTGCACATTAATCTTCCCCGTCGTCGACTTGCGTTGCGGCGTGAGAGTACGTCGGTAATTAGTCGTGGGGGCGTATCGGGCTCGTGTGAAGTCGTGGGTTGCAACGCCAGCGGAAGTTGAGCCCCCGCGGCTTCCGTGGCGATGTGGAAAGGGCCGTCCTGTGGCGTCATCCGGGCATTCCGGGGCGAAGTGACCTGGCCTGTGGCAGCGGTAGCAGAGTCTCTCGTCACGAGCGCGTGCACGACAGTTGGCAGAGGTATGACCTGTCGACTGATGATAATGGCAGAAGTCTTCCTGCACACGTGGACGAGCTCCCTGGGTCGCAAATCGGGGCGGGGACCTCGGTCGTCTTGTTACATGGTCCTTGTGCAGGGCGGCTACATGCGGCGACCAATCGGATGCTGCTGCTACTTGACGACGACTTCCAGACATCTGCGGGCGAGGATGGGAAACACCGACCCGAATATTCTACAGTTGTTGGGCACAGTGCACAAGCTTGTCAGTGGGTGCATCATCTCGTGTTGCCAGAGCCTCTCTCATCCACTGTGGCACGCCCTGCAAGAAAACCCGACGAGCGAGAATGTCTGGGTCACCAATGGCGTTCGGGTAATCCCGTTCTCCTTGCAAAACTGCAGCCTGTAAGTTCAGATAAAAGTCAAACGGGCTCTGGTCTGGCACCATACGGTGTTGATACAAGGTGAAATAGTCATGTGGAGAACCAATACCTCGAAAAGGCTCTTTTAATTTTCTTTTGAGCACTACCCAGTCTGATATTCCATCAAATGCGCTGGAATTTATTATCACTTCAGCCGTGCCACGGCACATGACCCTTGCCATCTGGCACATTGCTTCCCCTGTAGATGGTTGCGTTACGTTTTCAATTTGATTAATCCACGCCTCCAGCTCTTGCGACCTCTGCAAGGGCTGAGAAGCGGGGACTTCAGCCTTAAATAATGTTATACCTGGCTGGGGCATTACTAACATAGGGGGTGAATTACAAGACATGGGTTGCTGCGAGATCGAATCCTGTACTGGCTGGGCGTGACACGAAGATCGCGGCGCCTGGGTCACAAAACGTTCAATCCCATTAAGACGATCCCTGTTCTCACGGACTTCCTCTCTCATCGCGTCAAACTGAAATTTAAGATCGCGAGACATAGCCTCAAAGCGCATCACCATCTCATCAAACATGCTCAGACTCAAGTGATTAGCTTCATCAGTTAATCGATACTGTGAGAAAGAAACCTCTCGTGATGACGTTCGAGGGCCTGCGGCCTCGGAAACAACCTGAAGGGTTTTGCGCAGGAGGAGGCTCAGGTCTAGAGTCTGGAGCAGGTGCTTCCAGATTTATACTGATTGCCATGTGAGGCATGGTGTTACTCTGATCTACAGCTGAAATATTACAAGACTTTTTACTTTTTTCCCATAGTTTATAAATACAAGAACTTGTACAATAACAAAACCACGAATGACTTAGACTCCAAATCTGACAAAAGTAAAAGAAAGAAAAAAAAAAAAAAAAAAAAAAAGAATGTTATAGCACAGGTAAAGCTATACAACGAATTGATTCAAAACGCCTCTATTATGCAGCACCAAAACTTAAACATACCGTAAAACTAGTTTACCAGAAAATCTTAACAGAAACACAATCATCATAAAATGATAAACAAATACCCGGGTAAAACTTTACTAAGAAAGACAACTCGCGTAAAACTACAAATAAAACGCACTCAAAGGTGAACAGTAATAAAACGTTACTCTAAGAAAACACACAGAAACCGCACACATGAAAACAAGTACAAAAAATATTACATTAAAATTAATGAAAACAATACTAAGAAACTCTATGAATGCTATAAAGTCACAAGTAAAACAAGTTTAAAATAAAAGCGAATGATAAAACGTTAAACACTTAACTTGGTAACTACACAAATAAAACTAGACTTAAAACAAAAGAAAACGTAAGGTATTATATTAAGAACGCCTGAATTAAAACAGAAAACGTACGAGACCCCTGTTCATAAAACTACCGCAAAAACATAAGATTAAGCTAAATATAAAGGCGATAAAAACACGAGTATGAAAATATAAACACTAAAAGCGAACGATAAAACGTTAAAGAATACTTAAATGAACACGTTAGATACACAAATAAAACTAGACTTAAAACAAAAGAAAACGTACGGTATTATGTTATGGACGCCTGAATTAAAATAGAAAACATACGAAACCAATGTTCATAAAACAAGCGCTAAAACATAAAATGGAACTAAGCACAAAGACAATAAAAGCACAAGTAGGAACATATAAGCATAAAAAGTGAATGATAAAAAGTTATGGAACACTTACAAGAACTCGGTAAATACACTAATACTTAAAAACTAGACTTAAAACGAAGAAACACATAAGGCCTGAATTAAAAACAGAAAATGTACAAGACCAATGTTTATAAAACAAGCACGAAACAATAAAATTAAGCACAAAACAATAAAAGCACAATATAAGAAAATGTAAACACTTAAAAGCGAACGATAAAACGAGAACTTATGAAACGCTAAAGCAAACGCAGTAAAAGCTTAAATAAAAAGGAATACAAACTATAAGACAGACTAAAACAAAGAAAACGAGTAATTGCGTGTTAAGAAACGTTACATTAAAAGAGAAAACGTACAACGAGAGAAACTGTTCACAAAACCAGCACAAGACATGAAATAAAACAATAATTAAATGGTATCGCAAGTACACAGTTTATAGTTATCCAATAATTATCTTACCCTAAGCTCCACAAATAATAATAGGTTATAGTAAATGTAGCCTTGCTTGCTAGTGACTAGTGACCCTGAAGGAGTCAACTACCGCACTACTGTATTTCACAATGGGCTTTTCGTGTCGGAGCGGGCCGAGCGGTAAGAACCCTCCTAAGGCACGGTGGGCCTGGGATAAATATGGCCATAAAATCAAGTAAAAGTGAAAATTGAAAACTAAAAGAAATAGTAAGAACCAAACCATAAAAGAAATAAAAGTTTAATTGTTAAAAAGAAATAAAACACTTTAAACCGAAAGCCATCCCCAAGGGTTCTGAAACAGTGGGCTTCCCCGTTTTCTTTCATTACTTAAGTTTTTTGTGTACTTGCGACACAATGAAATAGAATAAAATAAATGATAAAAAGGAGCCTGGGCACAACTCCTTAAAAAAAATAAAAAGGAACATAAAAAGAACTAAAAAATGTTATAATATTTATTAATAGCACGGCTTTATATATATAACAATTCTACATTTGTAAAATGACATAATTAATGAATAAACACAACACTTATCTGTACAATATAGTATATCCAGGTGTTCCACAGCGAGCCAAATCAATAGTTGCCAGATTAAAATAATAGTAATTAAAAGTGCTTTCGTTTCCCTGATTAATATGTCAGGACAATGCCCCGTTGCAGTCTTCCGTCCCGGATCTCTGGCTTGGGGGAGCATTACCTGCGCATGTTAATAGTAGCG
>NW_020870784.1:79427-84427 GCF_003789085.1 Penaeus vannamei | reverse complement strand
TCATTTCCCTGCTCTAACCATTCCTTAGGCATATGTGTGAATGATTGGTGTTTTTCTGTATTACCATTGTCCTTACATTGCAGTTTAATATATTTTATTTTTTAATAGTTACTTCATTCCCACTTGCACCTTCATTTATATCATGTAAATATATGTTGTTGCATTTTTGTTGGAATATTATAGAGATAGTTGGTCATCCTCTGTTTGACTGGTCTGTTATCTCTTAATGGAGTGTTTGGTGTGGGTGGGAGTTCCTACAGGTATGGTTGAGATCAACGGGGAGAGCCAGGGTGGCTCCCCTGACGGCCAAGACCTGGGTAGGCCTGGTTGCTTGCTGCTGTGTCTTGCTCAGGTGGAGGATCAGTGAATGCTGATCGTGGCCCAGGCGCTGTTAAGTACTGTTAAGCTAACCAGGACCAAGGGGAGCCTGCAGTCCAATAGGCGAGCCGTGAGGTGTCCGGTGTTTTCAGGGTTTTGTTTTCCCCTGAGTTTGGAGATGATCTTGTGGGTGCATCTTGTAGGAGGCTTGTAGTTCGTGTCACAGCTGGATAGAGCGACATCCCGCCGTCTGCCATCAGTTTGTCAGGGTTTTGTTTTCCCCTGACTTTGATGGGTATTGAGACTCCGTTCTGGTTTCTTACTTTATTGGTCAATATGATGGTAGTGTGGAGTGGGCTGTCTCGTGCGGTGCAGTTGTGGGCAAAGGGAGCCCAAGAGGTGTGCCGAATGGGGCGCGTGTGGGGAGAGATTCCCAGAGGGAGCTGTCCAGGTCAGCCCGTGACCCGAGATGGAATGTCCTGTAGCTTTTAAGAGTGGGTCGGAAGTCCCTGGCGTTAGGGACATGGGTAGGTAAACCTTATTCCTCAGGTCGCTCGGCATACGGTATTAACCGTCGTCCTCGACAGGATGGTTCTGGCGTTCTCTGAAAGAAGTATATCGAAGGCAGGGACAGGGCAAGAGACAGGAGGGCAAACAGTGGGGGGAGAGGGGTTGTGTGATAACAAGGGCCGCAAGATATAATAAAAATATATCAGATTGCAATGAATATTATTCCAAATACTTTCATGATTTTTTTTTTTTTTTTTTTTTTAATACTTCACTGTCCAAGGATAGACAGAGGAGCATGCTTCAGGAGACAATTACAATAGTCCGCAAGGTTGTGCTTGTGTTGCAATTGTCTTTGATAGCAGGAGATGAAAATCTGCAAGAGATAAGCATTGTGCAGAACTACAAAGAAGCAACAGCTTGCGGACTGCGACAGCTTTTGCATGTAATTCTTGTGCAATTAACAGGTTTCTGCGGGACGATGTGCGCACGTGACTGTGTGAATGGTGAGTAGACGAGTTTTAGTGAATCGGTGAGTTATGAAATGAGTAAGTAAGGGTAAAGCACACGAATAGAAATCATATAAGTGTTCAGACTAGATTTAAATATATTATACAGATCAAAGCGAAAGTGAGTAAAAAAGGAATAGGATGGCGTGGTAGTTGGAATGAATAAGCTAAGGGGATGAGGAGTGGGTGG
Source organism: Penaeus vannamei (assembly GCF_003789085.1). NCBI lineage: Eukaryota > Metazoa > Arthropoda > Malacostraca > Decapoda > Penaeidae > Penaeus > Penaeus vannamei. The sequence continues at coordinate 82,903 of NW_020870784.1, read as the reverse complement.
ACGGGATGCTAAGGATAGGATCGGGTGGGGGGGGTAAAAGAGTTATGGGTGAGGATGGGGGGGGAGGGCCTGGTAAGTAGGCGAAGGTGGGAATGTGGGTAGAGCTCAATGAAGACAATCACCGATGTGACTGCACAAAAAGAACATTCACACTAATAACAATAAACATACGGTAATTTCAATATTAATCAACTACTATGCGAAGTTATGAAATTGGTGCTTTAATTAGTGCATAAAATGAATGAAATGGTGACAGGTCTGCATCTCTTGAACAACTGACAGCCTAAAGACAACTCTCATGGTTGTAAATGATATATACTTAAATTAAATTCCCTGAGGAAAAGTGATGACGGACCAAACCGTTGAAGGGATATATTGACGAGCTCATACGCAGAATGCAAATTGGGCATTCCATCTTGTTGGGAACTACCAGCGATAATCTCACGTATAGTCATATAAGATAGAGCGCGGCTCGGCACTGGATCGCTCTGGCGGTAATCGTGCAGCTCGGCACATACAGGAGAACTTAATGCTAACTTAACACTAATAATGGTGCAATGAGGTTTGTGAATAAGACTGATTAATGAGGAAAACATTTGAAAATCAGGTCGGCATACTAACGATTATAGTATTAAAGGAAAGAAATGAATCATGAGAGTGAAAATCATGAACAGTATGAAGTCATAGTAGTTATATAATTAATCTCTAACATGGAGAGATAACTGAATTAAAATATAAATACAAATAGCTTGAATGTAATATATGTAGGGCAAAGTCAGATGGTGGGAGAGGGATATTTTACCTGAGTATGGTCATGTGAGATTATCCAAATTTCGTTAAAAATAGCAAGAGTAAAATTAGATGTGTAACAAAATAGGTACACAGTGATTGCAAAATTAAATGATCAAATTACCAATAAATGGAATAAAGAATTTATCATACATGAATAATTAAAAGAAAAAAAAATATATAAAGGAGACAAATAATTATGGCGAAATATACTTCATAATATGCACAAATATACTATAATGATATTATTACAGCTCCCAATTATATTCATGCAAACCTGAAATGATTTATGGTAAATCATTCGATAACAAAAAAGAACAATGACTATTGCAGTGCTAATTCACTTTATCAAAATTATGTTATGCAAAAAAACAAACAAACAAACAAACAAACAAACTGAAATACAGGAAAATATCGAGGCTAACACATGTCATTAAAAAGTGAGGTATCATCATCGTTTGACAGGACCTGACCTTACATGACCTGAACAGCTATGTGTGAAGTCACTCGCACTAAAAAACGAATATAACACTATATATAAAAATACTGAAGTTAATATTCATATAAACACAAATGAACAAGGCACACGTTTCTTATATAAATATAGATATGTAAAGAAAAAAAATATAAAACGTTCCAAGCTTAACTTCAAGATAATATTGGATAATAAACCTAAGAATCAGAAGGACAGAAAAGATCAGGAAAACAGGTCACTCGCAGTGAAAATGTGATCATTAAGACATGGGTAGGTCAAATGAATGATTACATGTGACAAATTTTACGCATTCTTTTAAGATTCTGTTTAAAAGATATAGTGTTTTAAGTAAATATCTCTATAAAATAATAATAATAATAATTTAACGTTAGTGGCCTGAACAGTAATATTGAAAATTGGTACGAGAGCGAAGGGAAATAGCGGGGCGATGGGGGGATGGGAGAGGGAGGGTAGGAGTCGGAGGTAAGTGGGAAGGGTGGGGAAAGGCGTTTGTTTGTGCATAATTCCATTAGGTTATTTAAATACTCAAAAACATCCCAGAAATGCTGTAGAAATGCCGTAAAAATACACTTAATAATAATATATGAAATTAACGTCGATATAGCGTCGGTTAATAGAATGGGAGATAATGAGAATAAGATAGGTGCCATGAATGTGGCAATAATTATACTAGCCGCATGGCTTAGTATGATTAATTTAAAGAAAAATGCACAGTATAGTTCACCCACATATTAAAATATTAAGAGGGATAGACAATGAATCTATGCTTTAATTCTATCATGATCGAGTTAGATTGAAAAAAAAAAAAAAACACGCCAAAGAAAGAAATAACTCGCAAGTGATAAAAAAAGGGGATTGATTCACTTAAAAAGACGACGATCTACCATGATGAAAACAAACAAACATGGTAGATACTAGGAAAAAGGAAAGAAAATGCACTTTGCATGGACACTTGTTTAGATATTTGAAAGAAAATCACTGCACTTGTGAAACAAAGTAGTACGGCATGCACACACAGAGAAGAAAAGGTAAAGAAAGTAAATTAACTCCGCATGGTGTACTTACAATTTATCGGAGATCTTGCAGGTGCATCTTGAAGGAGGCTTGTAGTTCGTGTCACAGCTAGATAGAGCGACGTCTGCCACCAGTTTGTCAGGATTTTGTTTTCCCCTGACTTTGGTGGGTATTGAGACTCTGTTCTGGTTTCTTCCTTTATTGGTCGATGTGTTGGTAGCGTGATGTGGACTGTCTCGTGTGGTGCAGTTGTGGGCAAAGGGAGCCCAAGAGGTGTGCCAAGCGGTGTGCATGTTAGGAGACACTCCCAGAGGGAGGTGTCCATGTCAGCCCATGACCCGAGATGGAATGTCCTGTACTTTTCAAGAGTGAGTCCCTAGTGTTGAGGACGTGGGTAGGTAATCCTTGTTCCTCAGAGGTGTCAACCAATCAGGTCTCGGTATTCGTCTTTGAAAAGTCGCTGACCGTTCACTTATTTACACATCCATGTCGATTATCTACTATAATCCCTAGATCACCTACTTCCCTGCTCTACACATAATTCCCTTTTGGATTATGAACTGTACTAAGTGCCATCCCTTTTACTTGTAACTGAAAACAACTCAAATTTATTACTTCATCTCAAAGTTCGATATCTTTTCCTCTGTAATGCTAGAATTTATGCTTCTTTAATTTTAAGTTATTGCCAGGGCTGTCAATCCAGTAATACCTTTTGCTTTTCCAGTACCCTATGACATAGCGATGAAGTAGTATTGACGGAGTCGGTCGGATATGACTTCTGGCAAGTTGGGTATGACGTCTGAATTGGTAGATGATAATTATTTATATATCATAGGCAGATATATAGAACATATTGTTTACTATTCTTGCATTCAATATATCACATATGATATGTAAAGAAAATTACTTTGGATTGTGACCACAGTAACGACAAAGAAAATGTAACACAGAAGGCGAAATTACCCTTAACTTCTGTGGTGAAAATGTATTTTCTAAAGGTTGCGAATGGCATGGAAGGCTTGTTAAATGAAAATAACAGCAAACATTTTGAGTTTACTTCAGAGGTATTTGATACAACCGAAATAAACATGAAAATAGATATGTTTATAGCGGTTCTTGGCATTAATATGATGACCTCACATGGCCCCAATCACAAATCCTCGAGTATACAAATGCA
>NW_020870784.1:66927-69427 GCF_003789085.1 Penaeus vannamei | reverse complement strand
ATGGAGTTGAATGGTTTGTACAAGTCAACAAATGTTAGTATGGCAGGTAGGCTGTTGGCCTTTACTTCTTCACTGATGCATCTGTGGGCGAGGATTTGCCTGACAGTTGATCGACTATCTCTAAAGTCATTTTGAGTCATTTTTTCAAAGTGTGGTTTTAACCAATTTAGAATCATTCACAAAAATAAATTTGAACTGAGTATACCTCAGAATTCACAGCAATATGATAGGAAAATGAAAATATACCTCCAGTAATATGTGCTTTGATAACAATCCAACAATGCTTTTGTTTCTTACAAAAAACACAATACAGGTTATTTTGTAATTTGAGTAGCAACTCAACTGGCTCCACTTAAGAGAGAGAGAACCCCTCCCCCCACACATACATACAGAGTTATGTAAGTAGAGTGCAATCATATGTTGTATTGAATTTATTTTATTACATATACATTTACTGAAAGCACTGACTTGTACTGAGAAACTTAGTAGCCAAGCACCCTATTTAAAACAAGGGATATTACTCTTCTGATTTTATAAGCTCACTGAAGTTTAACAGGAAATGTTTTTCTTATATTTTTATGTATCATCTGATATTCATTTCTTACTTCACAAATTGTTAAAAGTTGAAGCAAATATTACACTATCCCATCTGAATGTAACTAAGTATAAACATGTTTTGTGACCCATACAGTAATGATACATTTTAAATGAGAGAGTAAATATATTTTTCAGTTTAGTTATGTGTTTTTGTATAGCTGTTCCCTAGTTTTCACCATTAAGATTATATATATAGTGTTGACTTGTTCTGGGCCTGGGTGTGCATTATGGAATGTGCCTGTACCTCTAAATATGTACTCATAAATATTATTGTAATGCAGTCATTATTGCATACACATTATGGATATGGAAGTAAATACAAACCATCATGATAGCAATTTAATATGTTCCAAACATAGAAAATTATTCATATATCCAGCTTTTACTGTGCTGCCTTTTTCCTGTGATGATGCTCAGCAAATGTTTCTCCAACTAACAATGGGAATACAAATGATGCTTCCCCATAGATCTGAAAAAAATATATAATTATTACATCTATCTTTGTAACCTGCATTCCTAGGTTATTCTAACACAGAGAAAAGAGACCAACCTTATGTATCTACTTTACCGACAAACAAATTATATTCATGTATTAAATCAAGTTTTGAAAGCATAACATCACTGCTTCTTTTTCATCAATGCAGACATTGTGCACAAAAAAGAGACGAAAGAAAGAAAAAAGGGAAAAAAATATAAACACACACAAAATAATAATAAATATACAAATAAATAAATAAATAAGAATAAATAAATAAATAAGAATAAATAAATAAATAAGAATAAATAAATAAATAAGAATAAATAAATAAATAAGAATAAATGAATAAACAAATAAATAAATAAACAAATAAATAAATAAATAAATAAATCCTTACTTTAACAGGGGTTGAATCCATTTTAATCTTTCCCCAAGAGACTGCTTCATCTGGTCGAGCACCACTATCACTGCCATCCCATTCACTTGCAGTATTCAGAAACACTGAAAAATTAGCACCATTTCTCTGAAAAAGGTAGGAATAATAAGTAAATGGGTTGCATATGAAGTATAAATATTGTTTTCATCTGGAAAGTAACCATGTAAGGTGTTTCAGCTGGATTGCAGCAATCTACAGATACTAAATATGGAGATATGTAAATGCAAAAGTTCGCACAATTTTTGTATGCACTAATTGTTTTCCTCCAGAAATGAACTATATAATACCTTCCAGCTGGATTTCAGCAATTCATAGATATCTACAGTTACTAAACATTGAGATACATAAATGCAAAAGTTCACACAAAATAAACTACAGAACACACCATTAGATTAGCATTACATATGTGGTGCTTGATAATTCCCCCGCCTACTATCAGCATACCAGTGTTTAAAGATTTCTTGGCAAACTGATTGAGTCTTCTCAGATCTGAAATATAAAAATTAACATATTACATATGCAAAACATTAACCTCAACAACACTTACATCTTAACTTTAGTTTATTCATGGGGTGTAAATGTAAATGAAGAATCTATATATAAATGTCAAATGTATGATGATTAAAAGATGAAAAAAATGAGTATACACAAGTTTGTTTTTTATGTCTCTCTGTTTTTTATGTCTCTGAATGCTAAAAAAATGTACCTTACCAGAATTAATGTCAACAATCAAGCCTGGATTCTTTATGCTATGGAAATACATCATATCTCCAAGACTACCATCAGTCAATGCAGGGCTAAAAATTGGAATTTTATTCTTAGCAGCCCAATACGCAATGCAGGAAGGATCGCCTATTTCTTCACCTAGGCGTGCAATTATTTTAGATGGTGACCAGACTATTCCCTGAAAGAATAAATTGATTTTTAGTGATGTCAGTTACAGAAAAGAAAAAATGAAGAAAAAAAAGAAAGAAAAAAAAATATATATA
>NW_020870784.1:59714-65979 GCF_003789085.1 Penaeus vannamei | reverse complement strand
GTGGACCAAAACACGGATGGCATCATATTATGCCCATTCCCGCGCCACTAGCTCATCAGACGGAGTTTGTTTTTCTCCGAAAGTAGTGGCTTCATTTATATAGTACAGATTTTAGGCAATGGCACCTATAATGAAGGTAAACCTTCAAAATTTTAATATCTTTATAAATCATAGCAAAATAAAAGCTTTTAAATGCTAAATGTCGCTCCCAAACTACCGATCGAGCTAGGTGCAAACAGGGGAAACTGCCAAAGCGCGCCAACAATCTCATTCTTATGTCCACTTGCCAAACATTTTTACCCATCGGCACTGGGTTAATCATTCCAAATATTCTAGTCAAAATCTGAACATTTTATTCTGAAAAAGGAAGATTACTTCTGAAGTTGGATACAGAAAAAAATCTATAAACAAACAATGAAAAATACATGTATATACCATTTTCTTGATCTCCTCTACTGCACAACCAAAACTAGTTGCTTGAAATCCTGAATATCTGTAGGTTTCCAAGAGCTTATGGTAATCAATGCCATTGTTGTAGTCATAGCCTGAAAAGAAATGGTATTTAGTAAAAAACTATAATACAAACACGTAATATAATTTTCTTGAGAGATGCATCAATTTCTAGGTTCAAAATCATTAATCCAGATTCAGTTTCCTTACTAATGATCCCCCAGCATTTTCTGTATATTTAGCCTTACATTTGCTACTTTTCTGGAGTTGTAATTGTTGATTTTTTTCTTTTTCTTTGTCAGCATATTCCTCTCAATAAACTTGAGAATATAGCACCTCCAGTCCTAAAATAGTTTTAATCTCAGTTTTGTGATCATAGATTTGTCTGAAGTGCTTTCTTACTTCCAGTGTTTATGCCTTGTTCGGGTGTCTCCTTGTTTCTCTTCATATTCTTCATTCTCACTGTATTTCTTTGAATAAACTTGTTAAGTAGATGCTTTTAGTTTTGAAGTCATCTGTGACAGCCTTAAATTAGTTTTGTAAATTTAAAAAAAATCTTTATATTTAAACCTTTACTATCAACTATTTTGACCTTAGCATTATCTTTGTTCCCTTGTGCTCCTTAACTTACTGAAATATGAATAATAAAATAATCAACCTAAAGCACTAATTGAAATGGAATGTATCTGATACTAAGCTTCTCACCTTCATTGTTTTCAAAGAATTACATGTTTAGATAAAAATTCAAGTTTCAACATAAAAGAAATTATATACTAAACCTTTGATTTGTCAAATAATAAAGCTTATCCTAAAGCATTAGAAAATTATTAAAGAATTTGGCAAACCACTACATAGGTTAACACCAATTAACAATAATAACAACAATAAAGGTTTCCCATCTATAAACAGGGAGTTTTGTAATAACAATCTACACACAACTGTGAGAGGTTACAGAAGAAGATTGACATTATCTAGCTAATGTCTGAAATTAACTTTAAAGGGAACTTCCGAAGAATGACTCAAGTTCACAGTATTCTTGTCTGACAAACTATCAAAAGCTTTATATTGGTGAAGCACTGGAAAAAAAAACAAAATGGTGTTTCTATGTGGTTCAAAAACTTCTTGGCACATAAACTATTAACCCATTGGATCCGGGTGCCTTACGGCTTGCACATGGATTATAATCCGGGCCTTAATATTACTTGAATGGTGACACTCTTGGGTGTGTGTCTTGTAGGGCCAGCCCACACAAAACACTCATAAGCAGTATCAAGTTTACTTGCCTCCACTTTTGCTATGCTCTAGTTCTCATTCTGCAGGCACTGTTTTACCATTTTCCAAGGTCTTTCTCATATGATATCATATAAACTGTTTTTGTTGACCAGATTCCATACAATTTCTCCAGGTAGTCTACAACTCTGTGTAAGAACAATAACTAACAATACATTACTCATGTTTTCAAAAATATTTTCATAATATTCTAATTCCCATAATTATGACCAGTGCCACTGGTCACTGAGAAGAATAAGTCACTATCCATTTAAAGAGCGTCTTCACCAGAGCCAGTGCTCTTCTAGGTATGCCTCACATATGGTACATTCCACCCTTGTTTAATGGTGAAATTAGTGCAAGAGATCCTTCTTAAAAGCTCACCACTGCGTCTAATAGCCCTCTCCCAGGCATTGTTGACATAGGGTAAACATCACCCTCATGGACCAGAGGAAATCCTGCAGGAGCTCGCAAACAAGCTATTTCCAGAAGGCCCACTTAGTTAACCCAGTGCAGCTGGAAAAATGTAGTGCTCACTGCAGTATTGATTTCAATAATGCTTTTACATAGATATGGTTCAACAGGTGTTAATTAGTAGACCTTGTGACCCCACCTGACTTCACCTTTCCTTGAATTTTTGGGAAAAATTTTTTTTTACTAATACTATCAATATCTATGCTGTTGTTATTATTATAGCCATAATAACTATCATGATGCTATCAGCATTACTAATAGCAATATAAGGTAAAAGAAAATATTTCCAAAAATCAAGGAAAAGGGTAAACACATGAGATAGAAGTAATAGTAATTGGCTCATTGATGCTGAAGTATTTGTGGAGATATCTACTTGTAAGAACAATTTGTAAACACAGTGGGCATAGTATGGGCATACATGCCTTTACTGGTGGCATCTGGTTAACTCACAGCCTACGGATAACATGGGATTCACGTTATGGCTGACTTGGTCGTGACATCTTCCTGCTATGCCTGGAAGATGTCAGGCACCAAAAAGGGTCACTCTCTTCCTAATGATGAGAACCAATAAGTAACCTTCACTCTTGTTTATGAGATACATCTCCTCATGTCAACTACTCCCACTGTCTTTTGGTGCTCTACCAGTGTGGCATAATGAAGCAGTGGTGGCAGCAACGTTTTATATTCTTCAATAAAAACACATTCAATCTAGTACACAGAGTGTAATATACCTTATCTATTGAAATGGACTCTAATGTATATAATCAGGCTACTACAGGTTCAATCAAGCAATAAAAATGCATCTCTGAATATGTAAAAACAATAAAATTATGTCTTGTATACAAGTGACATCAATTTGTTGGTGCAGTATGGTGAATGCCACACACCAGTTGTGTATGAAAAGGCCCCTGAGGCAAGCCCACTCAGCTGCTCATACTACCCGCAGTAGAGGCCAAGTGATCTTCATATTCTCCAGAAGACAATAGGTTAATCTCACTGTAAGTGCTTTCTACATTCATGATGAGGTATCCTTATCACCCATTACTCAGCTACAATATTCCATTATGAGACTTTCATGTTACCCAATTTTTTCATGATAAGAAATAAGAAAAAATCTGTATTAGCAATAGAATAACAATATTACTCTGAAGAGTAATTCCAGGTACCCATCATTTTCCATTTGTATGTAAGAAGTTAATGTTTTAGAACACAAAAAAGTTGTTAAAAATCCTGGTAAAAACACCAATGAAGCTAAAACTGTAATCTAAGCCTTCTCATAAACTTATTGATGTGTTTGTTTGCCTGCCTTCAAAGTAGGATATCCAAACTCTCTGACACTCACTTAAGAAAAAATACAGCTTCATTTTACAATCACTGAAAGTGAAGGTGCAGTGCTTTTAAATGAAGACACAAAATTAAAGATTAGATTATTTGAATTCTAAAGCCAGATGACTTGCAGCATATATCAAAACCCTTTTAATGAACTTATTACTTTTTTACATATTCTGATTCCTACACATGATGTAAATGTAACTGAAGTTAGATTCAGCATAAATAACAAAAGACATGCTGTTGTTTGAAGCTAATTTAAAAAAAAAAAAAAAAAAAAAAAAAAAAAAAAATCAGATTTAAGTTAAGCACTGATACTTAAAATTCATAAATGTAGATTACTATATACTTATAAAGGCATATATACTAATAGCAATCCAAACAATAAATTTTCATAAATCAATCAAATGCAAGACCACACTATGTATGGTGGCTTTTGCACAATGGCTCATCAAATTAACCACAGTTCTTACTTGCCTTGTATATTATTTCATAAAGAATCATAATAAAATAAAACAATAATGTCATTACCTTGAACCACTGGTGTTCCTTCAGGGACTGCTTCTGAGGGAACAAGCACAGCTTCTCTTGAAATATCATTCTGAGCTTCCATTATTCAATATATGTAGAGATCTGAAACAGATTGCCTATTCAGTCTAAATACCTTTTTATTTTGTGAGAAAAAAAAATTATCATAATGGATTTTATGACATAACATGCCTATACCAAGAAAATATTATCTTTTATCTAGTGGCACAGCTAGAAAACTACTCAAAAATAAATTACTAATTCTATCTTACAATCTTTACACACAAAAGACTAATTTCTGTAGTTATTGTAGACCATAATGTCATAAATCAGCAAGGAGTGTACATTACATCTACATTGGGAAAGAGAGAGAGAGATGTAGAGAGGGGAAGAGAAGAGGAGGGGAGAGGAGGAGGAGAGGGGGGATGAGGAGGAGAGGAGGGATGAGGAGGAGAGGGAGAATGAGAAGGAGAGGGGGGATGAGAAGGAGAGGGGAGAGTGCGGAATGAGGAAGGGAGAGGGGGAGAGGGAGGGGAGAGGGAGAGGGAGGGAGGGAGAGGGAGAGGGAGGGAGAGAGGGAGGGAGAGGGAGGAGAGAGGGGGAGGGAGAGAGGAGAGGAGGAGAGAGAGAGAGAGAGGAGAGAGAGGAGAGGAGAGAGAGAGAGAGAGCAGAGAGAGAGAGAGAGGAGCGAGAGAGAGAGAGAGAGAGAGATAGAGAGAGAGAGAGAGAGAGGAGAGAGAGAGAGAGAGAGAGAGAGAGAGAGAGAAGAGAGGAAAGAAAGAAAGAAAGAAAGAAAGAAAGAAAGAAAGAAAGAAAGAAAGAAGAGAGAGGAGAGGAGAGAGAGAGAGAGAGAGAGAGACGAGAGGAGAGAGGAGAGAGAGAGAGAGGGAGAGAGAGAGGAGAGGGAGAGGAGAGGGAGGGAGAGGAGAGAGAGGGAGAGGGAGAGGAGAGGGAGAGGGAGAGGGAGAGGAGAGGGAGAGAGAGGAGAGAGAGAGAGAGAGGGAGAGGGAAGGAGAGGAGAGAGAGAGGAGAGGAGAGAGAGGAGAGAGAGAGAGAGAGAGAGAGAGAGAGAGAGAAGAGAGANACAGCACACACGCCATCACGTTTAGTCACGCACACAAGGGCAGTAAATGGGGCGGGGCACACACGCACGAACGCACACGACACGACGCGAACACGTACATTTACAGCACACTCAAGCGATGGCACACACAGGCACAAACGACCAACATGCAGCACGGCAGCACAACGCAAACGCACACGCACACTTCACCACACAACGCAGCACAGAGAGCAGCACCGCAGCAACGCGCACACGTACAACTAGCAACGAGCACATGGGGCGGGGGGGAGGAGGGAGAAGAGTAGAAAGGAAGAATGGAGGACAAGGAGACAAGCAGGGCACACGCGCAAGGAGTTAGGCAGACGCGCAGCTGGACGAGCGAAGATGAACAGGACGACGCGGAGGCGCAAGGAGACAAGCACGCTGAGAAAGGAAGAACTGCGCACGGGCACGGACAGACAAGAAGGTACGGAGGGAGGTGACAGCAAGTACAACCGAGCCGAGCACGAAGCGGCACAGAAGGAACAGAAGTAGAAAGGAAGAATGCGAGGGAGGAAGAGAGGGAGGAACGGACGAGGGGGAGAGAGGGAGGGAGGGAGGCAGGTATAGGAAGACCCGGTGAAACACGACACCTCGTACAGGAGTTAAGCAACACTTGGCCAGCTTACCTCGAGGGAGTTCGAGTTTCGTGAAAAATGCACGAGAGCATTAAAAAAAAAAAAAAAAAGAGAGAAAGGAAAACGAAGAAGAAGAAGAAGAGAAAAAAAAGGAAGAATTGAAGATTTACTTTTCACTGTAAAGGACTGAAGGTTAGCAGCCACTGAAGGAAAACTGGGGAGGAAATTATTGATCCAAAAATAGAAATTCTTTTTTTTTCTCTCTCTCTCTCTCTATCTCTCTCATTTGTTTTCTTTTAATGATAAGAAGAACTGGTTGCTTATAATGGCGCAGAATATATCATAGATAACAACATTCGAAACTGAACAATCTATTGAAGAAACCTGCTCTTGATCACTTATTAAAAATTAATATATCCATATATTAGGAAAATATAAAATCCCTTAAAATACAGGTGTTAGTGTTATATAAGGTAAGACGTGAAGGATTTGATTTGGTAATACTGTTTCTTCTCTAAGGTAAGATATTGAACAG
>NW_020870784.1:50000-54667 GCF_003789085.1 Penaeus vannamei | reverse complement strand
TGTGTGTGTGTGTGTGTGTGTGTGTGTGTGTGTGTGTGTGTGTGTGTGTGTGTGTGTGTGTGTGTGCGTGTGTGTCCTTTTGGATCATCATTGCTTTAATTACTTTAATCATAATTACTTTAATTATTATTCATTTAATGGCCTTAATTATATTTTCTATACTATCATTAATTAATCGCTAATTAATTGATATCAGATTGAAGTCCATAAGAATGTAGCAGACTAGATGAGAGAGAGAGAGAGAGAGAGAGAAGAGAGAGAGAGAGAGGAGAGAGAGAGAGAGAGAGAGAGAGAGAGAGAGAGAGAGAGAGAGAGAGAGAGAGAGAGAGAGAGGGGGGGGGGGAAAGGAAAAAGAGATACAGACAGTAGAGAAAGATGAGGAACACATTTTCAAAATTAATAAATAGAGAGAGAACAGTAACTGAAAATACACGAAGCTTACTAGGAATAGGCGAAGGTCAATGAAAGAAAAACATCTAAAACAAAGAGATACGGATTTGGAATAAAGGAGTCTAGATAAAATTAATAGAAGAAAGGAATGGAAAAAAGAGAAGGGAAAAAGTGAAAACCGAAAGACTGAAAAAGAAAATAGAAAAGATAAGGAAACGAAAATGATGGAATAAAAAGAGAAACAGAAAAAATAGTAAAAGATAAAACAAAAAATAAAGAGGAAAAAACATATCGAGTGTGATATAATTTCAATAAAACGTATGCTTATTGTTCTTTCATTTGCTGATTCAAAATGATGAAGCGTTTTCTATCATATCTTCATAGGTTTTGTATTGTAGTGTGTGTGTTTGCGTGTGTGCGCGTGTCGAGAATGTGTGTATGTGTGTGTGTGGAGTGAGTGTGTGTGTTTCATTTATTCGCGAACTTGTATGTACTTGTGGATACGTATAAACATATCCTTATAACACTGATAGAACATTTTACCAAGCAAACAACACGAAACAAAATCTTCAAATCAAAACATTTAAACGTTTATAAAGCGTTATTCAAACCAAGGAACGTTTCCTCGCATCATCCTCAAACAAACCACTATCATGAGCCAAACAACTGATATTCGTACCTTTGCAAAATACGACCAGAGACAATTTAAAACATTTGCGTAAACCAGAGCTTCTTAACCAAAGAATATTCGCATACTTGACATGCATAAATAAAGAAATAAATACATATTTATCAGTCTAGACATGCATAGCAACCCGGCAAATAGATTGTTAAATGAATATCTATCCGATATATAGACAGATGTGCCTTTATTTCTGCATCTGTATTTAGGAAAATTCATCGGGTCGGGCCTGGCACAATTTTAACAAACCGGCTGATAGCCTGGACTTTGACGGCGCGCTAACTATACAGTGAGTGTAATATATGTATAAAGCTTGGCTACATATTCCACTGACACAAAGGTACACATAGGGTTAGCCATAACATTACTAGAAGTATGTGTGCACGCGTGTAATTATTACAACGGTGATGATGATGATGATGATGATGATGATGATGATGATGATGAATGATGATGATGATGATGATGATTGATGATGATGATGATGATGATGATGAATGATGATAATAATAATAATAATGAATAATAATAATAGTAACAATAGGAATAATGATAATGATATAATAATAATAACAATAATAATATTGGTAATAACAATAATAATACGTAATATTATCATTATTATTACCTAATATTATTGTTGTTTTTATTATCATATATGTGATGCAAGGCACAAATTCAAGACATACCTAGATATCCATTAAATTTTCGCGGCGCACTTGAGGGAGAACCACCGGTGTAAACGGACAAACTACCGAACGAGGCTGTTGAAATCATTTAAAGACGGTACTGGTCGTTTCTGCCTAAAATCTTCTACCTTCTTTCTTGGACATTTTCCGTAGCCAAAATAGGAGATAAATCGCACAATAAAGGCCAAACAGGTGATATAGGATAGCGATCAGGGTAACATGTCCCGCGTCAAGATTTTGTGGTTAATAACGGGGCAGAAATATCGTCCCAATAACGCTCCTGCAAGCAACACCGCCGTTATTTGTGGTGTGCAAAACCGTTATTACTTGCTGTACAAAATCGTTATTGATATTTGAACTTTCGCTTCAAATACTGCTGCTGTTATTAGTACTATGATATACTATTGTTCTGTTAGTAATACTATTGATGTGATCCTTTACTACACCAAAGCTATTATTTCCTTTACTGTCATCACTTTTATAAACACGAGAGCTGCTGGTTAAACTGATATTTCCTATGTTACTATTACTACACAATACTGTTAGCATCACTCATATTACTACTCATACTATGAACAGTAATGATATTAATATTGCCTTGATTAGAAACACTCCTTTTATACTGCCTTAGAATTACTAGCGATAGTACTATATTAATACTAAATGTCACAAAATATTAATAAAAATAATGTTTCTAATATTGCTGTTGTTCCTACATGTTATGTTTCTATTACCAAAATATTTAGTCAAGATAGTCGTGTTAATATTTTCTAGGAGGGTACATACCCCAAGAAATCCAAGAGAAGCAAGAATTCTTAAAAAGTATATTGAAAAATTCATTTGCGGATGAACCAAGTGAGAAATCCTTGGTTTGGGATTTTTGGAATTAACAGAATTGTTTCGATCTGTCCGCGTCGGCTAACTCTCGCATGGAGTGTAGATTTGTTAGTACATATTCATTTAAGAGTAATAGTTAAATATATATATATATATATATATATATATATATATATATATATGAAATTATCAGTCAAATATACAAAACTAACTATAAAATCGGCATTATAAGATATTTTAGTTGCAAACCATTCCAAAATACTAGTATTCGGACACAGTGTTGACATTTTTCAAGCGTTCGTGGTCGTCTTTGGCTTAAGATGCCCAGCAGTCATTAATCTTTCACTTTATATTCAGCCTTAGGGTATTGACGTATAAAGGCGAAGAAATGCATTCCACACCAACCTGGATATGGCAAACTATGCATCATTGCCAGGTATTACTATTTAGCCAATTCAAAGATGAAAAAATACCACCGAATTTTGAGACACAGAAGCAATTTGAATGACCTCCAAAAGAAACTTTTTTTTACCGTCACTCTTTCTAACTATTAGCGTCATTACATCTTAAACCCTATTTATCATGTACCTGTAAATTTCCTAATGAGTTGAGTTGCTACTTCATCCTACTTTTTACTCTGCCCACACTCGCCAAGTAGGATCTCTGGGACTTCTAATTCAGAAAAGAATGTAAGGACTTAATCTAGCCCTCCAGATAGCAATAACCATTAACGTCTATTTAGTAAGATTGGGGGGGAGGGAGGGGGGGTACGGAGTGGGTGAGTCATTTGTACTCTTCCCCCCCCTCCCCCCCTCCCTCCCCCGCTATCTCCTCTCCTTACTTTGGAGGCGTTAATTGACGGAGCCAATTTTGATAAAAGGAAGATGAGAGGAATCGGAAGGAAGGAGGAAGAGAGAAAAAGTGGAAAAAGGAGGAACTGGTAAAAAAGAGAAAAAGAAAACGGAGATGATTCAGTAGAAAAAAAGCAAACGTAGACGAATAAAAAGAAGAGGAGATGGAGGAGGAATACGTAAAGAAAGAAAAAGTTAAAGGAGAAATGTAGGAAGGAGAGAAAAGAAGAAAAACGGAAAAAAGAATTAGCGAAAAAAGAGTCAAATAAAAATCTGATGTAAAAAAGTGGATATTTTTCTTTTTTAACAAAAGGTGCACGAAAAAGACATACTAAAACAATCTTTCTACAATACCTTTTCCCTTCTGATATATATATATATAGTATATATATATATTATATATATATATATATATATATAATATATATATATATATATATATATATACATCTTCCTACATGTACCTATTGCATGGATGGCCAGAAAGGATTAAGAGATTTGTTTTTCTTTTTTAGGATCGAGAAAACGACTTCTGGTCCCATTCTCCGAGGGCTGTATCGCCACCGCCCATTACACAGGGTCATTCATCGTGCATAGCTTTCTTGTAGTATCTTCCGCCGATAAACATAATCCTCCCATGTAATTCGATCGGCCATTGGCTCATATCAGCCAATGCAGTTTGTTAGTCATAAACAGCCAATTGACTAGGGTATATTGGGCATTTGATGATTGATGGATAGACCATATAACGGGTGTTTGAGGTTATTGGGTGTAGGGGAGTGTGTGTACGGGGGGGGGGGGCGTTGTGCGTTGTGTTTGTGTTATGTGTGAGTGGGAATGTGTGCGTGTGTGCATGTGTGTGTGTGGTGCATGTGTGTGTGTATGAGTGTGTGTGTGTGTTTACCGGGGGGGGGGGGGTTGTGCGTTTGTGTTAATGTGTGAATGGGAAGTGTGTGCATGTGTGTGTGTTTACAGGGGGGGGGGTGTTGTGCGTTTGTGTTTGCGTTAATGTGTGAGTGGGAAGGATACGTGCGTGTGTGCGTGCGTTTGAGAGTGGGTGTGTCTGCGTGTGTGATTTAGATCAGCCTGTTGATAATCCATTCCGACACGAGTGTCACTGAAAGCAAACACCACGCAAAACCTTTCGTATCATCGCACTCTTACACCCTCAAGGCGCTACACTATGCAGGCCACAACCCGTTAGCTCCATCCCAGGGT
>NW_020870784.1:37500-40000 GCF_003789085.1 Penaeus vannamei | reverse complement strand
CTCAAATTTACCTGAAATGAGGAAACTACTGACGCTGCCTCACGTTACGTACTTTAACTTTGAGGATTCTCTTTGGAAGTAAGGGAAGACACGAAGGAAGTGTCTCCAAAGTCCTTGTCCTCATTGGCACTGTCGCCCATAGTTTTTCAGCTCACTCTGTCTCTGACTTTGTGGAATGATCTCTGAAGCTCTATAAAACCTTGTCAGGGATGTTGGTAGTGTCCGTTTTCATGTTTCAATGTAAGATATGTAATTGACGTTCTTTCGTAGCCGTGCACAAGGAACAACGAAGGGAAGAACAAGAAAACATTTCCTTCGTTGTTCCTTTCGCAATTTGTTCGACATGAATCCCACGGTCATACAAATTTCGTAATTTTGTTGGAGATGCGATACTGAAACGATGATCATATATATTGCATTGTGGAATAATTCTTTCCCAGTCAGGGCTTTTCTGCATACTGCAGTTATACCCCTTCTTGACGACAAGCGAAAATTCTAATCAATTACCGTTTTCCTTTATTTTTTAGATCTTTTCTGTCCTATCTGAGTAAACGCTCTGATCGGAGAATGTCCCTGGTGACGCAGCCAAGCACGAATAATTTTCTGCACGGTTGATCAGGCGAGTTAACGGCGCCCCTTTCCTTCCCCGACCTGCACTCTCCCGCTGCCAGTGTGTCCGCGTCTAGACATTACAGAATTTAAAAACTCGCTTCGGCCCGCTTGTGACAGCATAAAAAGGGGGGGATACGAACGCGTACATTCATGCCACGCAGAGCGATTAACAAACAGCTCCATCCTGATTTACATCTCTCGCTTATGAATCGGACGCTGTTGCTTTAATCGCACCTCCTCCCTCGGCGCAGTTATCAGCATAAAAGTCCAAAAAAAAAAAAAAAAGTTTCGTCCCCAGCGCAAGGCACGGGATGGAATTCCACTGGAAGTCTCTCCCAACTGTCCAGCTGCAGCACAACCCTTCCCGTATGCAAAACAGCCTCCCATCCGCGTCTGCCGCTCTCCGTTACGAACCTGCAACATGACCCACAGAGGAACTGCAGTGAGGCTTCTTACTCGAGTTCCCGTGACCCACAGCGGCCCACGAGTCGAGATACACATCGCACTGAACCCGAGTGGCCAATTACAAGATTAACGTAGGGCTGTGAGACTATAAACCGCTGAGGTTATTCACTCTTCTATGTCCTCTATTCTCTTGTCTCTGTCTGGCTGTCTGTCTCCCTCTCTCTATCTATTTATATGTATGTCTCTCTGCCTGTCTGTCTCCCTCTCTCTATCTATCTATATGTATGTCTCTGTCTGTCTCCCTCTATCTATCTATATGTATGTCTCTCTGTCTGTCTGTCTCCCTCTCTCTATCTCTCTATATGTATGTCTCTCTGTCTGCCTGTCTCTCTATGTGTCTGTCTTTCTCTCTCTCATTATCACCTTACTCTATTCATCTCCATGTTTATCTATCCATCTATCTGCCTATCTATATATCTAACTGTCCTTGTCCTTCCTTCTATTCATTCATCTATCTATCTACCGATCTTTTCTTTCTCATTCTATATTTATCTCTTTTTCATACCCATTTGAAGCCACACCATTAGATGCTTGAGATCCCTACGACGCATCCGTGAGAGAACCCCGACTTAGGATTAAAATATCTGTAACTTTTTTGAGTAATCATTACAATATATGCAATGCGGTTAGTTTGGGCAATAAATATCAATGATGTTGCAATTCTATGCGTGATTTATGCGCCATCATACAAGGGTAAACGTTTTTGAAATTTAATCAGCGGCGAAGTCTGGGCTGGAACGTCGGATTCGGATAGTTTTGCCGTATGGAACGAAATCAGCCCATGTATGTATTTTTATATGTATGTATGTATGTATGTAAAAAAGGCGCATCTTACTTCAGTCATATCTTAGGGAACAAGGATAGGTAAAGTAACCTTTTTAAGGGGAGGGAGGGAAGGGGGTTCTCTGTGAATTCTATCTTAAATGTGATCTCTCTCTCCTCTCTCTCCCTCTCTCTCTCTTTCTCTCTCTTTCTCTCTCTCTCTCTCTCGAAAGCAATAAAGAAAGAAAGAAAGATAAAAGAAAAAAGAGCATAAGATCGACAACCAGAGAGAGAGAGAGATGAGAGAGAGGAGAGAGAGGAGGAGAGAGAGAGAGAGAGAGAGAGACGGAGAGAGAGAGGACGAGGAGAGAGAGAGAAGAGGAGAGAGAGAAAGAGAGAGAGATGAGAGAGAGAGAAGAGAGAGAGAGAGAGAGAGAAGAGAGAGAGAGAGAGATGAGAAGAGAGAGAGAGAGAGAGAGAGAGAGAGAATGAGAGAGAAAGAGAGAGATGAGAGAATGCAGATGAGCAGAGAGAGAGAGATGAGACGAGACAGGAGAGAGAGAGAATGAGAAAAGAGAAGCGAAAGAGAAGAAGAGAGAGAGAATGAGAGAGAGAGAGAGGAGAGAATGGAAGAAAGAGAATGAGAGAGAGAGAGAGAAGA
>NW_020870784.1:10000-17500 GCF_003789085.1 Penaeus vannamei | reverse complement strand
TCTCTCTCTCTCGAGCTCTATGGATACTAAAAGAATGAACAGTTTTAGCCACCGACTTCCAATAATTGCTATTGCGCGCAGCTATTAACTTTCTATCAACTAAACAATCGGAATGTAAGATTCTGGAGGAATCTAAGCTAAGGCTGATTAACATTTTTTTTTTCTTTCTTCTTCATCTTATCTTTTGTCTCTTTTTTCTTTTTTTTTTTTTGTCAAGAGAAATGGGTGGAAAAGAGGAGATTGACAGCTCAAGTACCTGACCCTTTTTCTACTCAGTGGTAAGGTAAGGTCCTTCAAGGGAAGCGGGTAGATGGGTAGATAGGAGGTGGATGTGGTGGAAAGGGAGAGGGAGGGAGAGTTGCAAGAGAGAGAGAGAGAGAGATATGTGTATATGTATATATGTTTATATCTATATCTATCTATCTATCTATCTATCTATATATACTATATACACATATATATATATATACATATATATATATATATATATATATATATATATATATATATATATATATATATAATGTTGTCATTGTATCGGTGAATGTATCATACTCTTGTTATTCTATGTAAAGATGAGAAAAAAAGGAATTTGAATAGAAATATGAAGGCTATTTATGTTTTCCTTCATCTCTGTATGTTTCCCTCCCCCCCCCCATTCCTCCTCCTCCTTTTCCTTCTTCTCTCTTCTTCCTTCTCCTCCTCTTCATCCTTTCCTCGTCCTCCTCCTTCTTCTCCTCTTCCCAACCCTCTTTTCCGTTTCCCTCATTTCTATTTTCCTCTCTCTCTCGCTCTCCTTTCCTCCATATTCACACCCTTATTCCTTCCTCTTCCTCCTCCCCCTCCCCTCCTTCCCTATCTTGCTCCTCCCTCCTTCTCCCCTTCCTCTTGCTCCTTTTCCTCCCCACCCTCTCACCGTCCCTCCCTACCTCACCCCCTCCACCCCTGCCTCTACCTGCCCGCCTCATTTTATCTCATCTCTCCTTTCTTCTCCTCACCCCTTTTCTCTCCTCCTTCCCCTCCCATCCTTTCTTTCCTCCCCTCTTCCTCCCTTCCCCTCCACCTCCCCTCCTCCTCCCTTCTTCCCCCTCACCCCCCTCCTTCCCTCCTTCTTCCCTCCTCCCTCCTTCCACCTCCCCTCTCCCCTCCCCTCCTCCCCCCTACCACCTCCACCCTCTTCATCCTCCAACCTCACTTCCCCCCCTCCTCCCTCCCCCTCCTCCCCCCCACCCACTTAGCCCAACGGAATAACACTAGATTCAATTACCCAAACCCCTGCCCTCCAGAGTAAGCGGCCGGCTGCCCACAGGTGTGGTGGTACGGTAACACTAGTCAATTAGTCGGTTGGTAAAGTGTTTATAGGGTGTGTGGTGTTGTCAGTGTTGGTAAGTCAGGAGGGCAGGCACTGTTCCCTCCCGTGGCTGACGGCTTGACAGGTTGACACGCCTCGTCCGGGTCAGGAATGTGGTGTAATGAGGCGGTTAAAGGCGTAGGGGTATGAGTGTGCGTGGGGAAGGGGGGATAGGGCAGTGCGCGAGGGTTTATGGGGGCAGAGGGTGAAAATCGCTGATTCCAGAAATGGGATAAATTTGAATAGGGTACGGAGAATTACGTAATTATTTTCTATTCTTTCTTTTCTTTCTTTCTTGTCTGTCTGTCTGTCTGTCTGTTCTGTCTCTCATCTCGCTCTCTCTCTCGCGGTCCGTTCTCGTCATCTCTCTCTTGTCTCTCTCTCTCTCTCTCGCTCTCTCTCTCTCTGTCGTCACTCCTCTAGTCTCTCTCTCTCTCTCTCTCTCTCCCTTTCCTTCTTCTTTCCTCCTCCTTCTTCTTCTTCTTCCTTCTTCTTTATCTTTACTTCCTTTCTCTTTCTTCTCTTCTTACTTCATTCCATTTCTTCTCCTTCTCTGTCTTCTTCTTCTTCTTCTTCTTCTTCTTCTCTGCGTATGCTGTCTTTACAGAAGTTCGCGTTTGATGCATAAGCCCGACATCGACCTTATGCTGTATCATTATGCTCCATTAACTTGAGGTGCTAAGTTGCCAAAAGACATTTATAGATTGTATTTCATTGAATTAAAATATCTTTAATGAAAATATGAGGCTAAATCTTGCTTGATTATTGAGAAACTTGAGGTTTACATCGACCAAATATAGCTGGCACTGACATGGCGGCGCACCTACGTTCTTTATTCAGAAGTCTTACGTAAGAATGTTAAAAAAAAAGAAAAAAAATATATAGAAAAACATTCAGGTCTTACGTAAGAATGTTAAAAAAAAGAAAAAAATATAGAAAAACACGCGGACGCCTGGCATCCTTTCAACTATCTAAGTTAAATATACTAATAAATAAAGTACTAAATACAGTGAGAGAGAGAGAGAGGGAGTAATTCTTTTGGAGGTATTAAGGTAACAAACAAACAAATAATAACCGGATCAAAAACAGATAAAATTATATATATATATATATATAATATATTATATATATATATTATTTTTATTATATATTATTATATTATACGTTATAATAATATTATATATTTTTACCAGAGGTGCGTCTTAGCCTAACTTAAGTGCCATTAAATTTTGTTGGTGATCCGAATCCTAACCTGGATCCAAGATTTGTTTAATGGTTGCATGAGTTACCCAGTTGCAAATACAATTCAAAATGTTATGAATAGATTTTTACTACTATGATTTTTTTTTCTTTTTTTTTACCAGAGGTGCGTCTTAGAATAGCTTAGACGCCGTTGAATTTCGGTGTGATCCGAATCTTTTAACGATTGCATGAGTTACCTCAATTGCAAATACCATTCTAAATGTTATAAATAGATTTTTACTGTTTTTTTTTTTTTTTTTTTTTTTTTTTTTTTTTTTTTTTTTTTTTTTTTTTTTTTTTTTTTTACCAGAAGCGCGTCTTAGGATAACTTCGACGCCGTTAAATTTTCGGTGTGACCCGGATCAGCATCAGGATCCAGGAATTCTTAAAACGACCATATCAGTTAACCCTTTATAGAAATTAGTTCCGGGCCGACACCAGTACTACTTGGAAAGAGGTGGTTTTAATGCGATTCTTCAAATGTGTGAATTTTTTTTTTTTTTTTATTGCATCAGTGACCTTATTGCCTTGGCGGAGGTATGCGCTCTCTGAGTACTTCTAATTATATTTCATCATTATCAACACCATCTTCACCATCATCATTTTCACCAGCACCACCGTCATCATTACCCACTCATAATGCATCATTTTCAACCACAAACACTTTTCCATCCATCATATTTTCACAATTCACCTTCATCACCATCCCCACCATCATCACCCCATCACAACCGCCATTATTTTCACGTCACCACCTCATCATTCACGATTTCACCATCACCACCATTATTTTCAAACTCATCACCACCATCACACCATCATCACCACCTCATCACCATTTTCACTAATCACCGCCAACCATCAATCAACCACCAATATTTTCACCATCAGCCGCACATCATCACCACAATCAATCCATCACCACCATTATCATATCATCATCGTACTCTCAAGCATCCTATCGAGAAAATATCTCTAAGGGAATTCCAGATTATGAGAGAGGAAAAAAAGTGATATAACAATAAAGATTGATAAGAGATAATTAAATCTCTTTAAACACGGGCTACCTGCGTTTAAGGCTTGGATTCGCTTGACCGGAAAAGCAAGGCAAAAAAAGAGACAAAAAAAAGGAAAAGAGAAAAAAAAGAAAGTTAAGAAGACGATTAAAAAAGAAAAAAAGGATCTTATTTTTGTTGTTTTTGCTGTTGTTGTTGTTGTTGGCAATGCTGTTGTTGGTGTTGCTTTGTTATTGTTGATATTGTTTTGGTGGTGGTGGAAGGAGGAGGAGTAGAGAGAGAAGAAGGAGGAGGAGGAGAGAAGGAAGAAGAAGAGGAGAAAGAAAGGAGGAGGAGAAGGAAGAAGAAGAGAGGAGGAGGAAGAGAATAAGAAGAGGAGGAAGAAGGAAGAGGAGGAGGGTGGAAGAAAAGGAAGAAGAGGAGGGAGAAGATCTGGGATGTGAAGGAGAAAGGGAGAGAAGAAGAAGAAGGATGAGAAGGAGGAAGAAGAGGAGGAGAAAAAAATATATGAGGACAAGAAAAACAATGAATAAAGAAAGCTCCATGACAGAAGAGCAATAAAGAAAAGGAAAAAAGGAGACAAAAAATATGAAAGCCAAGGACAAGAAGCCCACAAAAAAGAGAGAGAGAGAAAAAAAACAATTATTATCAGCTAGACACGTGATCCAGAAGCAGCGAAGAGGAGAAAAGGCGACGAAAGAAAGAAGAAGTGGAATAGGGAGAATATAAAAGAAAGAGAAAGGAAGGAGAAGAGAAAAGGGAAGGAGATAAAGAGAAGGGGAAAGAAGGCGATGAAGAGAAAGAAAGGAAGGAGAAAGAGGGAAGAAAAGGGAGGAGAAAAAAAGGAAGAAGGAAAAGGGAGGGTGAAGAAGAAGAAAGAAAGTAAATAATCATAAGAAAATAAAAGATGACGAAAGATAGAAAGAGAAAAAAAAAAGAAAAAGAAGTGAAGAAGAATAAGAAGAACGAAAACAAGAACAAAAAGAAGAAATAAAGGAGAAGAAGGAGGAGGAGAAGGAGGATATGGAGGAAGAAAAGGAAGAGGGAGGAGGGAAAGAGAGAGGGAGTGAAGAAAAGATGAAGAATAACCACAAACACAACGATAAGAATAATAATAAGAAAAAGAAAGAAAAGGAGAAAAGAAGAAGAAATAAATTTAAAAAAATATAGAGAAAATAGAGAGAAAAAAGAAAACTTACAAAAAATAATAATAATGAATAAGAAAAAAATAAAGAAGAAAGAAGAAAAAGGATAAGAGAAGAAGAATTAAAAAATAATAATAATAACAATAAAAAGAAAATAATGCGGGGTAACAGGAAACCCCCCAAAGCGAGCGGAAGGAGCGCCTCGAAGGAGAGCGAGAGGCTCCGGGAGGCTTGGATCGATTCAACGTCTCAGAAGCGCCGAGGACGGAGGGAATGTTAGGGAATGCAGGGAGGGAGGAGGGAGGGAGGGAGGGAGGGAGGTGGGAGGGAAAGGGAGGGAGGGAGGTGAGGGAGGGAGAGGGAGGGGAAGGCGGCGGGAGGGGGGCGGAGGGAGGAGGGAGAAGGGGGAGCTGGGAGGAGGGAGGGGGAAAGGGGAGGGAGAGGGAGAGGGAGAAAGGGGGAGAGGAGGAGAAAGGGGAGGGAAGAGGAATGTAGGATGCAGGAGGGGGGGGGGAGGGAGGGAGAGAGAAGGGAAGGAAGAGGAATGTAGGATGCAAGGGAGGGAGGGAGGTGAGAGAGGAGGAAAGACGAAGCGGGGATTGGGAGGGGGGAGGAGGGTGGGAGGAAGAGGCAAGGGACGGGAAGGGAGGGAGGGGAGAGAGGGGAGGTCGGGGGAGGGAGGGGGAGGGAGAAGGGGGACTAGGCGAGAGGGGAGGGGGGAGGAGGGAGAGGGTGAGACGGAGACTCACAGAGGGAGCGAAGAACACAAAAAGAGGGAGGGAAGGGAATGTAGGATGGCAGGGACGAAGGACTCTGGGGCAGAGAGGACGGAGGGGAGGAAACCCTAGGGAGAGGGGGAGAGGGAGATAAGGAAATAGAGGGGGAGTGAGGACTATAGGAGAGAGGGAGGANGACAGGGAGGCGGAGGGAGAGTGGGGATTAGAGGGCGGCACGCGCGGACACGGGGCGGGAGGAAGAGAGGAGGAGAGGGGGAGGGAATTGAGAAAGAGGGAGGGATGGAGGGAGGGAGAGGGGGACAGAATACAGCAGGGGGGATGGTAAGAGGGAGGGAGGGAGAGGGGTGCAGGGAAAGAGCAGAAGAGAGAGAGGGAGAGGAGGAGAGAGAGAGAGCGAAAGAGAGAAAGAGAGAGATGGAGGGAGGGAGAAAGAGAGCGGGAATCAGCTCGTACGACCGGGTGCGGGGGGGGGGAGGCAGGGATAGGGAGGGAGGGGGGAAGGGGATAGGTGTTGTTTGGATTGGGGAAGGGGAGTAGAGAGAGAGTGAGAGAGAAGAGAGAGAGAGAGAGAGAGAGAGAGAGAGAGAGAGAGAGAGAGAGAGAGAGAGAGAGAAGAGAGAGAGAGAAGAGAAAGAGAGAAAGAAAGAAGAAAGAGAGGAGAAAGAAGAAAGAAGAAAGAGAGAAAGAAAGAAAGAAAAGAAAGAAAGAGGAAAAGGGAGAGAAAATAAATTCTAATGTACCTCCCCTCCTTTTCTTCCAAACACCCACGTAAAACCACATTTCTCCTCCGTAAATACCAACAAACACAAAAGCAAAGGAATTATTTGTACTCGTTGATAAAGACATGTTGTTGCCATCAACAGGTTCTCGAATAACCAAACAGGTTTAATCAATATATCAATAAAATTTCCACAGATTATAAGTCAAGGAATTTTGTTTGTTCTTTGTCATATGTGGCTGTATATTCATTTGTCTTTATATTTTAACCATTTTATACAAATCCAAAAAAAAGCTGTTTGAAGCAGAGAAATGAATGGAGAAATTATCCTTTATCTAAAAATAATAATCATAATGAATGATGATAATGATAACAATGATGATAACAATGACAAGAAGAACAAGAAGAAATCCTAAACTAAAAAAAAAAAAAAAGTATTCTATCTGTGTATACTTGACACTTTTTATATTTCATTACTATCGCTGTTATGGGAATAAGGGTCAGAATTGCGAAACACATCCATTCGGACAGTAACTTGCGGAATAAGTTGATAATCCTTTGTCTTTGATTATTCCTCTCAAATTTAGCTATAATTTCCGTTTCAATCTTTCTATTAGTGCATGAATGAAATTATAATGATTGTAATGATCATCAAGAGATATTCATTAGCGAATGAAAGTCTAAAAATAGATAAAGTGCGATTGATGAGGAATCATGGTTATCATTAACCTCATCATCATCAAGCTCACTTTCATCATCATGACCATCATCATCATCTCATCGTTGTTAATATGTTCATTATTACCGTTATCATTATTTTTATTATTATTATCATTATCATCATCAATTATTATTATCAATCATTATTATATCATCATTATCGTGATTATCATGATTATCATTATTAGTTATTTCATTATTCATTACATTATTAATATCATTATCATTATTATCATCATTATTGATATCGTTATCATAATCATCATCATCATTATTATTATCATTATCTTCATTACCATTATTATTATTATCATTATTATTACTTTATTATCATTATCACTATCATGATCATCACTTTTTCAATGCTGTTGCTGTTATGGTTGTTGCCACAATAATGATAATACTATCATTATTCTATCAATTCTTTATTTATCAATCTCTCCAGTAAGATTCTGATCAAAATTCACTACATAATTTACATAATCTATAAACGCGGAAAACAAGCTCACATTTCTCCTATTATTTCACATTTCGGAAAACATTTAATCGAAAATGAATCAGAAGGAAACGT
>NW_020870784.1:2500-5000 GCF_003789085.1 Penaeus vannamei | reverse complement strand
TTTATCATGTATGATTATCCTGAAGCCTGGATTTTATATATATATATCTATCAAGGATCAAGGATTTTTTATATAAATCATACCAAACTGTTCCAACAAGACACACAATACCAAATAAAAATAAATGGATCCGCATTTGAATCCCATTCCCAAATGCTACAAAACGAACAATTGG
Source organism: Penaeus vannamei (assembly GCF_003789085.1). NCBI lineage: Eukaryota > Metazoa > Arthropoda > Malacostraca > Decapoda > Penaeidae > Penaeus > Penaeus vannamei. The sequence goes on along the minus strand of NW_020870784.1, from coordinate 4,825 downwards.
TTAACCCAAGAGTAAATAAACATATAAATGCCACTAAAACATTGATCTATTGGACAAACAGGGGTCTTTTGGGGGCTACGTGTAATCTGAGCCGAGATAAGTTTGCTTGCTTTCCAAATTGCGTTTATCAGGTCGATTTGTTCGTATGCGTGCCCGTTGGCTTAGATAGTCTTTACAAGCTACTGGCGAAGATAAGGAGATTTAAGCGTTTAAGCGTAAGTTCTGACATTCCTTCTGTGGCTTGCTCTATAAATCTGTTTGTCTATTTTAGTTTTTTTTCTTCTTCTTCTTTAATCTAGATATTTCTGTCTTTCTAGTCTGTAGATCTTGTTTTTTTTTTTTTTTTTCATGTATCTCCCTCTCTATTTATCTGTCTATTTCTTTCCCTCTTTCTCTCTCTCTCTCTCTCTCTCTCTCTCTCTCTATCTCTATCTCTATCTGTCTCTCTCTGTCTCTCTGTCTGTCTGTCTGTCTGTCTGTCTGTCTCCTCTCTCTCTCTCTCTCTCTCTCTCTCTCTCTCTCTCTCTCTCTCTATATATATATATATATATATATATATATATATATATATATATATATATATATATATATATATATATATATATATATATATATATATATATATATATATATATATATATATATATATATATATATATATATATATATGTGTGTGTGTGTGTGTGTGTGTGTGTGTGTGTGTGTGTGTGTGTGTGTGTGTGTGTGTGTGTGTGTGTGTGTGTATAAATCATGGCTATCAGTTAAAAGAAAAATATTTTTTTCTGAATTCAAGACGGCATATAAAACACGATGTTGCCATTTACGCCAATCAATCTTAAAATCAGTTGCATTTTATTCTTATTTATCTTTATCATATTGACAGAAGTATCATTTAGAAAAACAAGATATTTAATTGGTTAGACAAGTGTTTTTATCTGAATTGTAACTCTCTCCTTTTGTGATTGTTGAACAAATATCACAGGTCATGAAACTATTTCCAGATTCAGTTCCCGTTAGTTTCGACTCTTGGATCCGAAGCACAAACTCCTTACTCGTATTGCCACGTCTTCGGATGCAGGGGCCGGATTCTCGTAAGTTAAGGCGCCGCTCCTTTAAGGCGCCTTAACTTACGACCGAGCGATCTTACGACCCATACACAGCGCAAGGGACCCGCCATGTTGGTTCGAGTTGAGGCGCCTTAGGTTAGGGCAGGGAAGGGGAGAGCTGCCTTTAGCGCTTTCCGACGGGCGGGAAATGGACTATTTTCGCTCTTATACAAATGAAATACTTATTTCGCTTATACAAAGGAAATACAGTAGGAAATGAACTATTTTCGCTCTTATACAAAAGAAATGCAGCAGGACGGTTTAAAGGCCTCCAGCGCGCCTTAATTGAAGGCTCTTTTGAGAATCCGCCATCAGTATTCGAGACAGGCGTAGCATAAAAATAGATAAGTAAATAAATGAATGAATAAAATCTTCGGAAACAGGAGTGGAAACAGGCGTAGGATGAAAAAAGTAATAATGATAAAGTAAATAAAATCTCCGGATACAGGATTCGAAACAGTCGTAGAATAAAAATAATACTAATAAATAATAAATAAAAGATCTTCGGAAGCAGGATTCGAAACAGACGTAGAATAAAATAAAATAAAAATAAAATAAAAAACAGGATTTGAAACATGCGTAGACGAAAAAAAAAAAAAATCTTAGAAAACAGGATTCGAAACAGCCGTATAAAAAAAGAATAAAGAAATAAAAACCTGAGGTTGCAGATACTAATGTTTGTATAACATATGACCGAGCCGTTGTTGTGATCGAATTAATCCTTTCCACGCGGTAAGGGCGCTTCTCCAAAGGCAATTAAACGTTAAATTAAAAATCACATCGACTGTAAGAGGGAGAGAATCGGCGTTCGAATCAGCGTTGCGATGGCGTTCATTCTGCATGATTTTCTCGAAAGAAATATTACCATGAAAGTTGCCGGATCTGTGACTGTTTTGTGGTCGACATGAGGTGTCCATTGGCTTATATTTTTTTCAGGAAATCTAAGATCTTTCACCGATATTTGACCATTGATGGGTTAGGTAAGCATACTGCATAAAAAAGAGAGAGTAAGTAAAGAAGAGAAAAGGGAGAGAGCGGGAAAAAACGAGAAAGAAAGTTGTAAAGAAATCAATAAAGAATAAGAAGGGAGAGAGCGGGAAAATCGAGAAAGAAAGTTAGCAATAAAGAATAAGAATTTCTTAAGAAGCTAAAAGATAAACAGAGATCTCATCTTTAACTAAATGTCCGATTCTAACAGTTGGTGCTGTCCTGTAGTAAT
>NW_020870783.1:354514-359514 GCF_003789085.1 Penaeus vannamei | reverse complement strand
ATTAAATTGTATGCTGTAATCATGCACTAAAGATATCACAGGTATTAAACCTTGGTCATCGCCTATACAGTCAGGAAAGTGGTAAATAAAGCACTAAACTAAATTGTAAATAAAATTGCTGAAAAAGTTTCTCATCCGAGACAATTTCACAGCAACACAAAATTTTGAGAAAAGTGTCCCCTCTCCCATAAAGAAAGGAAAATGAGAGAGAGAAAGAGGAGAGAGAGAGAGAGAGAGAGAGGAGATAGATAGATAGAGAGAGAGAGAGAGAGAGAGAGAGAGAGAGAGAGAGAGAGAGAGAGAGAGAGAGAGAGAGAGAGAGAGAGAGAGAGAGAGAGAGAGAGAGAGAGAGAGAGAGAGAGAGAGAGAGAGAGAGAGAGAGAGAGAGAGAGAGAGAGAGAGAGAGAGAGAGAGAGAGAGAGAGAGAGAGAGAGAGAGAGAAGGAGAGAGAGAGAGAGAGAGAGAGAGAGAGAGAGAGAGAGAGAGAGAGAGAGAGAGAGAGAGAGAGAGAGAGAGAGAGAGAGAGAGAGAGAGAGAGAGAGAGAGAGAGAGAGAGAGAGATACATAAAGAGAGGGAAAACAACCCAGGAACTCTGCGAAAAGCCTTCCTCCTCCTCCGCAGCAGGTAGGCTACGACCTCCTCCCCCCCCTCGCCCCCACCCGATCAAGTCGTTCTTCGTCTCAACCAACTTTTGAGACAGTTCCTCCCTCTTGAGACCAGAGCTGATCTTACGAAATCCCGAGACGCGCCCCATTGAAGCCAAAATTAGTGATCTCTTATCTGGGGAGAAGCTTTTTTTTCTCTCTCTCACTCTTTTTTTTTTTTTTTTTTTTTTTTTTTTGGCTTCAACACCTAATCATTTTGGACCTGTCTCGAAGGGAAGGGGGAGGGGGAGGAGGGGGAGGGGGAGGAAGGGAGGGAATAGGTGGCGGGTGGGGTTGGGGGGGGAGGGGAAAGAGAAATTAAAGGTAGGAGTGGAGGGGAAGGAAAATGTTGGAGACAGGTAAAGAAATAATGAACATGTAAGATGATGATAATGATAGTAATGATAATGATAATAATAATGATAATAATGATAGTGATAATAATAATAATAATAATAATAATAATGATTATAGTGATAGCAATGATAATGATGTCAACAATAATAAAAACTAATAGTAATGATATTAATAATAATGTTGATAATACTGATATTAAAATAATAATTGTAATAATGATAATAACAATAATAATAATGATAATGATGATAATAGTGATAATAATAATGTTATAATAATAATAATAAAGATAATATAGATCATGAAAATAATAGTATTGATACAATTGTAGTGGCAACAACAACAGTAACAATGATAATGATAATGACAATGATAATTCTATTAAAGTTTCAATGTTATAACCAAATCCTCAATATATATATAAAAAAAAAAAGAAGTAAAAAAAAAAAAAAAGGGCAAAAAGCTCCTGTCTTGTATTTTGGAAATAACGATGAGTCCTCGCTGTGAATTTTGGAAGAAGAAAAATTAAAAAGAGAAATCCCCGGCCTTCTCGTTGGGTGCAGGTGGCTGGAACTTAAGGTCGTGTCTTCAAGATGGACCGTCAGATGTCTTGTCAAAATGTACTTGAAGTTGACTTTTTGTTTCGTGTTTTTTTTGTATTCTGCTGTCTTTTATATATATATATATATATATATATATATATATATATATATATATATATATATATATATATATATATATATTCATCCGATTTTTATGTTTGGTTATGTTTTTTTTATATGCGTTTGTGTATCTATGTTTGGGTATGTGTGTAATGCATTCAAACGTTTCTGTCTGCCTATCTATCTATATATATCTATATACATATGGACATACCCCCCACACCCACACACACACACACACAACTGCTACACCCACACACACAAACATACACACAACATATCCCCACCCTCACACACACACATTCTGGAGACTCAAGACCCTGTAGAAAATGGACCTCCTTTTCTTTCTCTCTTATTCATCTCGCTGGGAAGAAATACAGAGGAAGATAAAGGTTAAGTTGATCAGCTGTGACGTTCCTATAATACTGTCATAAGATCGATTGTCACAAACAGATGCGTCATATCGCGGAGGTTGGGGGCGTGGTAGATGTCTTTTGTTTGTCTTTATTTTCTTTTTTTTGAGAATCATTTCGGGTTCTGCTTTGTGAATATATTGTTCTATTCATCACAGATAGATAGGTAGACACACACGTATATATGTACGCATACACAGACACAGACATAGACACAGACGCACACGCACACAGACATACACAGCAGACACACAGACAAAACACCACGCACACACACACACCAGACACAGACACGTACACGACACGCAGACACAGACGCTAAAAATGAAATCCTTAATTTGAATCTCAGATAATTCCCTTTCCCTTATGTTTTATCCAATTCTTTTGTATCGTGAGTAATGCAGTTATTTTTTCGTCATATAATTATCATCATCATCTCTTTATCCTTATTATCTTTATTTTTTTCTTTCTTCTTTATAAGCCCATTAATTAAACTTGCACTTACACCATAAATATTGCAGAAACAATTTATTTTTTACTGCGAAGATGAAAAGATGATTTAGTCTCGTAATCCCTTCTTCCGATGGTTTGGCGCCTTAATAAAAAAAAATGTTGGCACGATAATTCTGCTAATGATGTCCGAATTTAGGGAAAGTCTTGATTTTCTGATTTTTATTTTTTAAACATATATATGTATTTAGATTTATAACATATCGGATATATTTGTATTTAGATTTATTATACATCGGATTACCTGAAGTTGTCAATGCTAATGTAAGGGACTGTATTTTGATCAAAACTTTGATTAAGGCTTGCGTCTATATCGCATTATTTTATACAAGGTGACATATATCTTGTTGCTTTTTGGGCTATGATTCTGATTCCTTATTAAGGTGAAAATAAATATATAGTTACACGGCTACATGATACAAATACAGTCCAACACTTTTTCACCGGCAAGGTTACACAGCCTTGAAATAAGACGATACAGATGGTCTAATTCGTTCGATGCAAATGTACTGCATAATTCTGTCCTTCCACTGTCAATGACTGCAATAATCAAATATTCTCATAAAAAAATATATATTTCATAAATCGCAAATATCTAAAATTCTCTGGTTGAGCTTTCATGACCCGAGATGGATGCATAGATAGATAGATAGATAGAAAGAGAGGGAGAAAGAGAGAGAGAAAAGAGAGAGAGAAGAGAGAGAGAGAGAAAGAGAGAAGAGAGAGAGAGAAGAGAGAGAGAGAGAGAGAGAGAGAGAGAGAGAGAGAGAGAGAGAGAGAGAGAGAGAGAGAGAGAGAGAGAGAGAGAGAGAGAGAGAGGAGAGAGAGGAGAGAGAGAGAGAGAGAGAGAGAGAGAGAGAGAGAGAGTGAGAGAGAGAGGAGAGAGGAGAGGGAGAGAGGAGAGGGAGAGAGAGAGAGAGAGAGAGAGAGAGAGAGAGAGAGAGAGAGAGAGAGAGAGAGAGAGAGAGAGAGAGAGAGAGAGAGAGAGAGAGAGAGAGAGAGAGAGAGAGAGAGAGAGAGAGAGAGAGAGAGAGAGAGAAGAGAGAGAGAGAGAGAGAGAGAGAGAGAGAGAGAGAGAGAGAGAGAGAGAGAGAGAGAGAGAGAGAGAGAGAGAGAGAGAGAGAGAGAGAGCGAGTGCGAGAGAGGGAGAAAGAGAGAGAGAGACAGACAGACAGACAGACAGACAGAGCGAGAGAGCGAGAGAGAGAGAGAGAGAGAGAGAGAGAGAGAGAGAGAGAGAGAGAGAGAAAGAGAGAGAGAGAGAGAGAGAGAAAGAAAGAAAGAGAGAGAGAGAGAGAGAGAGAGAGAGAGAGAGAGAGAGAGAGAGAGAGAGAGAGAGAGAAAGAAAGAAAGAGAGAAAGAAAGAGAGAGAGACAGAGAGCGACAAATAGACAAACAGACAGACAGAGAAAGAGCGAGAGAACGAGAGAGAGAGAGAGAGAGAGAGAGAGAGAGAGAGAGAGAGAGAGAGAGAGAGAGAGAGAGAGAGAGAGAGAGAGAGAGAGAGAGAGAGAGAGAGAGAGAGAGAGAGAGAGAGAGAGAGAGAGAGAGAATTCAGACACGTCAGCTTCGCAATTCCAGGTCTCTTTTCGCGCTTTCACTCGCAAAAAGCTTAGAAGATTTAACACTGACATTTAAGGCTCGTAGCGACGGCCTGGCAATACATTTAGGTCGAGAAATCTTCAATAATAGAAGGCGGCGACATCTGTTCGAGGTTGGAGAGGATTGTCGAACTCCATGACGTCACGGTCCGGCGATGACGTGGCGATGACGTCAGTGGGAGGAGCTAGAGCTGTGGTTAATAATGGTCGTTTCACCTGAGGGAGGTCGATCGCCCAGAGTCTGCGAAGGGACGCGGGAACGGAATCCAGCAAAGGTCATCCGCTTGGAACCGACGGCTGTGGGTGAACTCTCGCGTGATATTTTGTTCTCGTTCTCTCTCTCTCTCTCCTTCTCTCTCTCTCTATTCTTCTGTCTCTGTCTCTATCTGTATGTTTGTCATTCTCTGTCTCTCTTTTCTCTCCTTCTCTGTCTCTATTTGTCTGATTTTTTCAGTCTCTGTCTGTCTGTCGGTCTGTCTGCCTGCCTCTCTCTCTTTTTTTCTCTCTCTCTCAGTCTGTCTCTTTCTCTCTTACTCTCTCTCTCTTTCTTTCTGTTTGTCTCTCTCTACCAATCTATCTATCTATCCGTCTGCCTTTAGCATAAACTTTTCTTAAACAAACCAAAACACAAAGAAACAAAAACCATCAAGAAATAAGTACAGTCTTCCTTAAGCTTACAAGTTCATACAATAACACTTTAAAAAATAAGACATGAATTAGCAAATCATATAACAATAATGGGGACTGTACCTGAGTTTGTGATTAGATAATACGTGAATCTGCCATATACAGTTCTATCTGAAAGTGGTTTT
>NW_020870783.1:339514-347014 GCF_003789085.1 Penaeus vannamei | reverse complement strand
TATTTTAGAAGATAAGTCAATCTGAAAGGGAGAAAATGTGACATAATATTCAAATACAATCACGTTTGTTTTCTTCAATTGCAACATTAGTTTTATATGATTTTTTTCTTCAGGTTAAGAATTCAGTTTTTGAATATACATCACACTTATCTTCTGATATAACGAGAATATATTTCTTTTTTTATCTCTGAATGTCACATTAACATCGTCTTTTATATTTTACATTTCATATATTGATTTCATTTCATTTATTGTTTATCATTTTTTCATCTTTTTATCGTTTATATCTTTTCGGTACAAACGTAAAAAACTTGTCTCTGATAAATCTTTTCTCTTCCCATTTTAAGGTTGAAAGAAGTATGAAATGAAAAGAAAAAAGAAAAAAAAAAAAAGAGTAAAGAGCGGAATCGGGAAAAAAGAAAACCAGAAAGAAAACAAAAGAACAATAAAAAAAACAAACAAACAAAAAAAAAAGAAATATACAGAAGAAAAAGGGAAAACAAAAATTATGGGAAAAATGCTAAGAGAAAAAAAAAAAAAGGAAAAACGAAAACGAAACCTTTTGTTACATTCGTTCCCCGGCCCATCAAAAAAAAAAAAAAAAAAAAAAAAAAAAAAGAGAGAAAAAGGAAATCTCTTCTCACGCCTTCCATGACCCACAAAAAAGATGAAAGGGAGGGGGGGGAAGGAGGAGGAGGGAGGAGGAGAAAAAGAACAACAATAACAGAAGATTGACTGAAGCATGAAAATGGAATAATGCGCGCTACAGCCCCGCGAGGGCGCTCCGAGGCCGTTCTTCCGGCTACAGATTTCGGATTCTATTCGCTCGAACTCAGAAACAAATTCCTTTTTCTCATTCTCTCTCTTTCTCTCTTCCCCCCTTTACTACTCTCCTCTCTCTCTCTCTTTCTTCTTCCTTCTGCTATTGGCAAATCATTCGTCTTTTCTCGCTGTTCTTCCCCTTCCTTTTCTTCTATCATCTGCTCTCTCTCTCTCTTTCTTCTTCCTTCTGTTATTGGCAAATCCTCTTCTTCTTCCATCTTCCCTTATTCAAACAAATTCCTTTTTCTCATTCTCTCTTCCCCCCTTTACTACTCTCCTCTCTCTCTCTCTTTCTTCTTCCTTCTGCTATTGGCAAATCTTCGTCTTTTCTCGCTATTCTTCCCCTTCCTTTTCTTCTTATCATCTGTCCTCTTCTTCCGTCTTCCCTTATTCAAACAAATTCCTTTTTCTCATTCTCTCTTCCCCCCTTTACTACTCTCCTCTCTCTCTCCCTCTCTTTCTTCTTCCTTCTGCTATTGGCTAATCCTTCGTCTTTTCTCGCTATTCTTCCCCTTCCTTTTCTTCTTGTCATCTGTCCTCTTCTTCTTCGTCTTCCCTTATTCAAACAAATTCCTTTTTCTCATTTCTCTCTTCCCCCCTTTACTACTCTCCTCTCTCCCTCTCTTTTTCTTCCTTCTGCTATTGGCTAATCCGTTCCCTTTCTATTTCTTCCCCTCCTGTTATCTTCTTAACATCTGTCCTCTCTTTCCGTCTTCCCTTATTCAAACAAATTTCCCTTTTCTCTCATTAATGTCCTTTCCCTCCTTTCCCTTTACTTCCTCTCTCTCTCTTCTCTTTCTTCTTTCCTTCTGCTATTGACTAATCCTTCGACTTTTCTCTGATTTATTCTTCCCCTCCTTTTCTTCCCTTCTTGTCATTTCGTCTTCTTCTTCCTTCGCCGTGTCCCTTATTAAAAAATTCCCCTTTCTCATTATGTCCCTTTCTTCCTCCTGTTTTCCTTCTTTACTCTCTCCTCTCTCTCTCCTCTTTCTTTCTTCCTTCTGCTATTGACTAATCCTTCGACTTTTCTCGTTATTTCTTCCCCTTCCTTTTCTTCTCTTGTCATCTGTCCCTCTTCTTTTCCGTCTTCCTTATTCAAAAAATTCCCTTTCTCATTAATGTCCTTTTCCTCCTTTCCCTTTCTCCTCTCCTCTCTCTCTCTCTTTCTTTTCCTTCTGCTATTGACTAATCCTTCGTCTTTTCTCGCTATTCTCCCCTTCCTTCTTCTTCTTATTCATCTGTCCTCTTCTTCCGTCTTCCCTTATTCAAACAAATTCCTTTTTCTCATTATGTCCCTTTCCCTCCTTTCCCTTTACTCCTCTCCTCTCTCTCTCTCTTTCTTCTTCATTCTGCTATTGACTAATCCTTCGACTTTTCTCGTTATTCTTCCCCTTCCTTTTATTCTTCTTGTCATCTGTCCTCTTCTTCTTCCGTCTTCCCTTATTCAAACAAATTCCTTTTTTCTCATTATTTCCCTTCCCTCTTCCACCCTCTCCTCTCTCTCTCTCTCTCGCTTCTTCTTCTTTCTGCCTATTGGCAAAATCTTCGTCTTTTCTCGCTATTCTTCCCCTTCCTTTTCTTCTTATCATCTGTCCTCTTCTTCCTCCGTCTTCCCCTATTCTTCCTCTCTTCTTCCCCTCCCTCAATTCCCACCTTTCTCACTCCTATCCCCTTAATTCGTTTCCCTTCCTCTCCTGTCTTACCTTAACCCTTAATCCTACTCCCATATCACTAGCCCTGCCCCTTCCCCTATTTTCATTATGTTCTTCCTCCATTCTGTTCTCATTCCCTCTCATCACACCTATCTAAGCTCCCTCCCCCAAGTTCCAGCTCTCAATCCCCTCACTCCACTCTCCTACTTCCCTTCTCTTGCCCTCCCTCTTGCTTCTCCTTTCTTACCTCTGCTCTCGTCCCCTCCCTTCTACCTTCCTTCTTCTTCTCCTTCCCTTTCCTTCCTCCCCTCTTTCCCTCCTTCCCCTTCCTTTCCTCCTAAAACTTCTTCCCCTTCCCTCCTTCCTTCCCCTTTCTTCCCCTCCTTCCAACCTCGCCCTCCTTTACCCTCCCTCCTACCTCCTCTCTTCCCCTCCCCTCCTCTCCCCTCTCTTACCTTCCCTCCTCCTCCCTTCTTTTCCCCTCCCTCCTCCTCCCCTCTTCCCCTCCCTCTTACCTCCCCTCTCTTCCCCTCCTTCCTCCTCCCCTCTATTACCTTCCCTCCTTCCTCCCCTCTCTTACCCTCCCTCCTTCCTCCCCTCTCCCTCTCCCATACACCTCTTTCCCACCTATACGTGTTTTTTATGATTGCATTTGTATGTGTTTGGCATATAGCTGTCAACATTTGTATGTCTGTACGTTCATGTGTGCGTATTCTTTTTTGTGTGTGTCTTCCCCTCCTTGCAGTACATACAACTGAATCAGCAGTTACTGTTCTTTATACTGAGAGTGTGTTGTATGTGAGTGTTACATATATTCCCTGTGTTCTTACGGAGGGGAAAGGGAATCGAAGATGGAGATAGCAGAGAGAATGAGAAAGAGGTGGAAGGAAGGGAGTGGGAAGAGCACTTAACGGGGATATATGAGTACGAGAAGAAAGGGGGAAGTAATGCAAGATGATTTGAAAATCTTTATATTGGGAGTGTGCTTGTGTGTGTCTTTCTTCTTGGTCTTCTTCTGCTTATCTGTCTGTCTGTCTGTCTACCTCCACTCTCTCTCTCTCTCTCTCTCTCTCTCTCTCTCTCTCTCTCTCCTCTCTCTCTCTCTCTCTCTCTCTCTCTCTCTCTCTCTCTCTCCCTCATATTTATCTTATCTTCCTCCCTCCATCCTATCTTTCTTTCTCTCTCTCTCATTCTGATATTTATTTTCTCCTCCGCTATCCCAAACATATAGCAGAAGCTTAATAGAATTGATTTAATTTCGTACGGAACCTTTTTTGAAAATCTCTCGTGTCTTTTTTTTATTGTTTTATCTTCGTTTTCGCTTTTCATTTCTTCGATTTCTTTATCTCTGGATTATTTGCTTCAGCTCTTAATTCGTGTCTTTCTTATCTGTTATTTTTTTTCTTCGATAATCCCTTGTGCATTCCACTTCTTATCATTTTCATTTTTCTTAAATTTTCCTTATTTATTGGCATATAACAAACACACTCACGAAACAAAAATATATACACACTCACACATATAACCAAACAAACAAAAAACACAAATACACATAAGCATTTTTTTCATTACCTCTTTTATTACGATATCTTTGTGTATCTTTGCCTCGTGCTCCGCCTCCCTCCCCCTCCCTCCTCCCTTCCCTCTCCTTCCCTCCCTCCCTCCCTCCCCTCCTCCCCTCCCCCTCCCCTCCTCCCTCCTCCCCTCCTCCCTCCCCTCCCTCCTCCCCTCCTCCCCCTCCCTCTCCCTCCCCCTCCCTCCTCCCTCCCCTCCCTCCCTCCTCCTCCCCCTCCTCCCTCCCCCTCCCTCCTCCTCCCTCCCCTCCCCCTCCCTCCCCCTCTCCTCCTCCCTCCCCCTCCCTCCTCCTCCTCCCCCTCCCTCCCCCTCCCCTCCCTCCTCCCCCCTCCCTCCTCCCTCTCCCCTCCCCCTCCCCCCCATCCCATCCCATGGCAAACGTCTTGGCTTCAGGGGAAACTCATGAATTTTAGAATTTTAAATCTTCGATGTTACGTCTCTGTGACGGCTTTCTTGTCAGCTGTTGGTGTTTTCTGTTTGTCTGCAATTCGCTTTGTCTGTCTGTTTGTGTGTGTGTGTTTGTACCTGCTTATCTGATTTTATTTTCATATTGTGGTTTTTATCTTTCTATCTTTATCGCTCTCTCCATCCCTCCCTCTCTCTATATATTTCCATTCCCTTTTTCTCTCTCTCCATTCTCTATTTTCTCTCTCTTTCCTCTTTCGCTCTCTCCAACCCTCCCTCCCCTCTCTTTCTTTATCCTCTCCCCCTTCCCCCTCTCTCTCTTTCTCTCTCTCTACCCTCCCTCTCCTCTCTTTCTTTCTCTCTCTCCTCCCTCCCCCCCCCCCTATTTCTCTCTCTCTCTCTCTCTCTTTCCTTCCATTCCCTCTCTCTCCTCCGCCCTGCTTCCCCAGCCTGTCTTCGAGTGACGTATTTACTTCCTGTTTTATAAGTTAGTTCTGCGCTCATTTCTCTTTCCTGGAATTCGTGAGGGTTCGAAGAGCAATGTAAACTAGGGCTTATGCCTTTTTTTAACCAGCTTTCGTTTTTTTTCTTTTCTTTTTACGTCATCTCTTCATTCCTCTTTTGGTTGCTTATGTCAACTCTCTCTGTATTTCGCTTAATTTATTTGGCTTTCTCTCTCTTTGTATTTTTTCTCTCTCTCTTCCTCGTCTGTTTCGCTTTCCTTCTTACCGCTTCTGTGTGTTTACTTGTTTTTTTTTCTCATACGTTCTTACTCTTTCGTGTCATTCATCCATTTATTTTCACCAAAATTAGATACATGAAAAAGTGATACATGTATGCATAAATGCATGCATGCACATTTATATAAGAATACATAAATATACGTATGTATATATATATGTATATATATATATATATATATATATATATATAATATATATATTATATATATATATATTATTATATATTTATGTATATAATAACATATACACACACATGCATACACAACACACACACACACACACACACACACACACACACATTACACATACATACATATATTATATATATATATATATTATATATATATATATATATATATATAATATATATATATATATATATATATATATATATATATATATATATATATATATATATATTATATATATATTATATATATATATATATATATACGTAACATTCACAACACACACATATATACCTGTACATATGTATGTATGTATGAATATTGATATAACATATAATTTCTTTTTCTCTCTCTTCTTAATCTCTCTCACATCGTCTCGTCTTTTTCTCGACACACTTTCTTTGTTCTCTCTCTTTATCTCTCTCATCCCTGTTCCAAGTTCTTCGATTATTTCTTTTGTTTACCCTGCGAATAGTATTTTGGAGACGTTTTCTTTTCATTATTAGGATCCCTCTCCGTTTTCTTTTTCTCGCACATTGTCTTGGCTCATTTCCTACTTCCGCTTTTATTTTTTCCGTCTTTCTTATTCACTCCTTCCTTCTTCCATTTCAGGTTCTGCGGTAATGCTTTTTTTCTTCTGCTATTATTTCTTAATTTTACAATAACCATTTTTTTCTTATATTTATATTTTCTTAAAATGCTAATCATAATAATAATGATAATAATGATAATAATAGTACTTCTACTACTGCTACTACCACTACTAATCATAATGATAATAATAAAGATAATCATGATGATGATTATAATCATAATGGTAATAAAAGATAATGATGATAATCACATTAATTTCAATAAAAATGATGATATTAACAATAACAATGCTTTTAATAATAACATTTATCACTATCATAATCGTCCTTCTCATTATAACTATCATCATCAGTGCATTATTACTAGCGTCACATCTTCATCAGCAGAATCCTATTCCCAAAAGAAGCTGAAAAAATATACCCAATTTCGCATATAATTCTTACCTTTTACCATTTTTCCTCCAGCTCGAAAAATAAAAGACTAATTTTGGCGTAGGTCTAAGTGCTTGTTTAATAGTCTCAAACTACAGACTGGAATGACCGGGCGATTAAAACTTTTTTTTTCGATTTAGATTTAGCGAATGGCATTGCCTGAAGGTGAAAATAATTGGTGCTGTTTTGGTAGAATTTCCTGTGCTGCGGCCGAGCCTTCGATATATGCTGAAGAGATACGCGACACCTACTTAAATGCGGAGAATAGAAGGATTTACGTACTTATTTTTCCTTCTCCTCTGTTTCTTTCTTTTGCGCTCTCTCTTCTGTCTTATTTCTCTTCTCTGTCTGCCTGTTTTTTCTCTGTCTGTCTGCTGTCTCTCTTCTTTCTCTCTCTGTCTGTCTGTCTGTCTGTCTCTGTCTCTGTCTCTGTCTCTGTCTCTTTGTCTTGTCCCTCTGTCTCTCTGTCTCTGTCTCTGTCTCTCTGTCTTCCTCTCTCTCTCCCTCCCTCCTGCTCTATATCTATCTACATAACCTATAGCATTAAATGCTAAAGAAATGAACAATAGATAGATCTTTTTTTTGTAAGACTGCTCTCTGATAAGATCATGTAGTGCCGGTGCTATATTGGCACAAAATCACGCATAGGCACCCACACATACTAGAGAGAGAGAAGAGAGAGAGAGAGAGAGAGAGAGAGAGAGAGAGAGAGAGAGAGGAGAGAGAGAGAGGAGAGAGAGAGAAGGGAGAGAGAGAGAGGAAGAGAGAGAGAGAGAGAGAGAGAGAGAGAGAGAGAGAGAGAGAGAGAGAGAGAGAGAGAGAGAGAGAGAGAGAGAGAAAGAGAGAAGAGAGAGAGAGAAGGAGGGGAAAGAGAGAGAGAGGAAAGAGAGAGAGAGGAAAGAGAGAGAGAGGAAAGAGAGAGAGAGAGGAAGAGAGAGAGAGAGAGAGAGAGAGAGAGAGAGAGAAGAGAGATGAGAGAGAGAGAGAGAGAGAGAGAGAGAAGAGAGGAAGAGAGAGAAGAGAGAGAGATGGAGAGAGAGAGAGAGGGAGGGAGGGAGGGAGGGAGGGAGGGAGAGAGAGGGAGAGAAGC
>NW_020870783.1:319945-324945 GCF_003789085.1 Penaeus vannamei | reverse complement strand
GTTAAATTTACATTCCCACACAATACTCATCATGATCCCTTGAAAAGATTTATGCAAATTTCCTGTTGTTGTTGAGAGGACAGTGTAGCAGTCATTAGATTTACTATTTTCATTTTGCTCCCATTTAATGTTTTCCAACAATTGTTCAGGGAAACTTTCAAAATCAAATTAACTGAAATTGAAAGTGAAAGAAGATACTCATTAGTAACTAGTCAGTCACCCACAACATCTCCCACCGCCTAGGCCTAAGGCCCGTACTTTTAAAACTTTCGCCAGTGCTGGCGTTCGCCTGGCGAAGCTACACCAGGCGAACCTCTGAGTGAGGGAGGCCTTACTTTTAAACCCAACGTTCGCCAGGCCGGGAGAAGGGATCGCCAGGCGCTAATAGTCTCACTTCATACTATAACAAAGGAGTTAAATTTAAACTTTATCCTATAACAAAGTTGAAAATATCTTTATACTATAACAAAAATAACTTTATATTTTATGCTATACTACACTTTATACTGTAACAAGGTTAACTTTATGGCCCGTACTTTTAAAACCTTTTGCTTTTTCTCGCGTTTTTTTCATTCGCCGAAGCGCTAGATTTAGCAGGAATCCAAGATGTTAGCGCCTGGCGATCCCTTTTCGTTCGCCAGCCTGGCGAACACCCTGCCTTGGGTTTAAAAGTAAGGCCTCCCTCACTCAGATGTTCCGGCCTGGCGAAGCTTCGCCAGGCGAAACGCCAGCATTGGCGAAAGTTTAAAAGTACTTTATGCTATACTATATCAACTTTATACCTTTATACAAAAAATAACTTTATACTTTAACAGAAGAGTTTAAAGATTACTATTTTACTATTCCTAAGTGATATGAGATATTGAATTGTAGGCCTACAAGGGTATCACTAGAGACGCCTCATTATAGGGCGGTGGAGCACTACAGCTATGTTTCTATGTCCAAAAGTAAACATGCCGCCATAAAAACACTTCTGGTAACATTTGTGAAAAGAACATTATCCTTACAACCAAAATAACAACAGCCTAAATCTAAATAAGTCATCTCGGTGGTGGGGGGTAGGGGTAGGGGGGAAGGAATACAGCTGATGTTTTGAGCTCTCGACTGGAACATCGAAGGTCTTGAAAAAAAAAAAAAAACGTATATACGTTATTTCATAAGATATTTTAGAATTTCAGTGTGATTCCTACATCATATCATACACAAATGTGTTACTAATTTATAACTTGAAAGCAAGAAAATGATATTCAAACAGCTCTCGCGCCTTTGCTTCGCCAGGCTGTTCCAATATGATCTTTCGGCCAGCCTGGCGAACGTTCGCCAGCATGATTTTAAAGTACGAAATTCCGGATCGCCCGGCGAAACCTTTCGCCAGCCCTGGCGAAAGGTTTTAAAAGTACGGGCCTAAGCCTAACCACAGGGAAATACATCCCCTAGAAAGAGTTATGACGATATAACATAACCGTTTAAATTTTAGAATATCTTTGTAGAAAAGCTATCGTACGTACCATTAGCACAAACTCTTACATCACTCCCAGGTGCAGGATCAAAGTTCTTGCGATTGATAGCCAAAGCCTCCTTCTCTCGGGGGTCTTTCGGAAAACAATTAAAACTCAAAGTTGAACCTTTTTGCTGTCCATTTGCAAATTCAATAATGATGCAACTATTTAGCATTTCGAAGTTTCTTAGAAAAGGATGAAAAAAAAAAAAAATGCGAATCTTATATAATGCGATTTGTTCGGGATTTTGTTGTTCTTGCCCACCACTGCCTCCGATTGATCACGTGACAGCTCTATTGACGTCACGATGACCGGCCCTGTATATATATATATATATATATATATATATATATATATATATATATATATATATATATAATATATATATATGTATGTATATATAAAGTCTTATCTATCTATATATCTCTCTGTCTCTAACTCTGTCTGTCTCTATCTGTCTGTCTGTCTGTCTTTCTCTCTGTCTGCGTCTCTCCCTCTTTCTCTTTCTAATCTTCCTGTTATGCACATGCGTAGTTGCTATAGATATGATTTTCTTCCGAGAACGCTGATACTAAATCGTCATTTTGTTTGTTTACCATTGCGTACGTGTCTTCAATTTGCATAGATAATATTATACACTGGTATAAATAAACACAGATGATTTAATTGTGTCTCTTCATGAATATAAAAGGCCACCCTAAGCTAAAAATAAATAAGTAAAGGTGAAAAATAGCAGCCAATTAGTGATAACCATCAGTGCCCCCAGAAAAGACGAAAAGGAGAAAAAATATCACTCATTTCAAATTATTCCTGAGTAATTGCTGTTTGTATCTACTACGTTTATTATTAAGTAATTGTCTTTATCTTTTGCGTTCAGTTTATTATAGCTGATTAGTGCTAGAATATTAAGATGTGTATTTGAATTTTTGTTCTCTGTAGTGTCTATGTATGTATCAGTGTACTTCTATATATGAAGGCATACTTAAGATTAATTTCTCATAAATTAACGGCTTCTATTTGTATTTGGATTCCCGCATATTTAAATGATAGTCCATTTATTTTTTGTATATTTAATTTCATTTTCAATTCCAGCCCCTTCGTAGTATACAACAATACATTCTGAACAATATAATGAAAAAGAAAGAAAGAAAAAAAAAAAAACGTAAAAACTGAAATAGATGTAATGTTGTAATTCACTGTAGTTTAGTGATGTGTCACTGCTACACAAACTTCATAAAGCACGCAGTAAAGAAGTGACTTTTATCACGTGAAATAATAAAAAACTTGTTAGCTAAAGTTTATGACAAGAAAAGAAAAAAATAAGACAAAAAGAAAAACGAAAAAAAAGAAGGGTAATTTTTATCGGTCTCGCTGTTATCATAATTATCACTGATGTTTTTTATGATGTTGCTACTATCTCTCTCTCTCTCTCTCTCTCTCTCTCTCTCTCTCTCTCTCTCTCTCTCTCTCTCTCTCTCTCTCTCTCTCTCTCTCTCTCTCTCTCTCTCTCTCTCTCTCTCCCTCTTCTCTCTTCTCTCTCTCTCTCTCTCTCTCTCTCTCTCTCTCTCTCTCTCTCTCTCTCTCTCTCTCTCTCTCTCTCTCTCTCTCTCTCTCTCTCTCTCTCTCTCTCTCTCTCTTCTCTCTCTCTCTCTCTCTCTCTCTCTTCTCTCTCTCTCTCTCTCTCTCTTCTTTCTCTCCTCTCTCTTCTCTCTCTCTCTCTCTCTCTCTCTCTCTCTCTCTCTCTCTCTCTCTTCTGTCTCTCTCTCTCTTCCTCTCTCTTCTCCTCTCTGTCTGTCTGTCTGTCTCTGTCTGTCTCTGTCTCTCTCTCTCTCTGTCTGTCACACACTCTCTCTCTCTCTCTCTCTCTCTCTCTCTCTCTCTCTCTCTTCTCTCTCTCGCACACACACACACACACACCACACACAACACACACACACACACACACACACACACGACACACACACACACACACACACACACACACACACACACACACACACACACACAACACACACACACACACACACACACACACACACACACACACACAAACTTAAGCCACTCCCCAACACCTACCTTACCACACACGCTCTCCAACCCACACATTACATAGACATAGACACAGACATTCATTGGAAGACACTGAAGCTCTATGAATAAATGAAGGCACAGTAGATAATGCGATGAATACGATGAATATGTGATTTAATGGCGATAGTTATTGCAATATTCAAGATCGAAGATAACGGAGAAGAAGGGATTGAAGAAGAAGAACGAGAATGGGAAGAAGAATAAGTATAAGGAGAAAAGGGAGGAGGAGGAGAAAATCGCGAGCTAGAGGAGGAAGAAGAGGAAAGAGAAGAAGAAGAAGAGGGAGAAGGAGAAGAAGAAGAAACAGAAGAAGAAGAAGAAAAGGGAGAAGAAGAAGAAGAAGAAAAGAAGAAGAAGAAGAAGAAAGAAGAAGAAGAAAGAAGAAGGTGAAAATACGAAGAATAAACAGTAGAAAATGAAGATGACAAACAAGAGGGAGTAAAGGGAAAAGAAGAAAAAGTGGAAGAAGAGAGGAAAAAGAAGGAAGAGAAAGACAAAGAACGAGGAAGCAATAAAAAAGTATTCCAATATTGGAGATCGAATTTGTCGAAAAAGGAGGATAAGAAAAAAATAGTGATGATAAAAGTAAGAAACAAAAAGAGGAGGAGAAGAAGAAGAAGAAGAAGAAGAAGAAGAAAGACAAAAGAAGAAGAAATATTATGGGCGAGGCAGAGGTAAAGAGTTTGTCATTCCCAAATTCAAAATCGGAGATGGAGAAGAAGAGGAGGAAGAAGAGGAAGAAGAAAAATGAAAATAAATAAAAGAAGAGGAGGAGGAGGAGGAGGAGATAGACAAAGAAGAAGACGAAGAAAGAAAGAAAAAGTAAGTAGAATAAGAATAAGAAAAAGAAGAGCAAGGAAAAGAAAGAAAGAATAAGAATGGAAAGAAGGCGAAAGTTAAAACAATACAAACAATAATAACAACAACAATAATAACAGTAATAACGAAAACAAGCAACAACAAAAATCCTCGAAAACATTATGATATGACAATGATTAATTTAGACAAATAAGGTGAAGACTGATTTAATAGACGAAAAATAGATAAAATAAAGACAAATATAAAAATGGATGAATTTTACAGAAAAAAAAACAGAAATAGATATGTTATATCACAAAGGAATAACTGACTGTGTATATTTTTTCCAAATATTGATACAGCAGCATTAAGATGATGATAATAGTGAGAATGTTAATAAACTGAGCAGCGATGATGATACTCATGATAATATTATCCACAAAGCAGGTAAAAGTAATAATAATAATGATAATTATGATATTAGTCATGATAACGATAATGATCCTACTGCATAATAATAATAAGAATGATAATAGCAATGATAATAATGATAATAATAGTAATAATGATCATAGCAACAACAATAATAACAACAATGATACAAACGGTGAC
>NW_020870783.1:304945-307445 GCF_003789085.1 Penaeus vannamei | reverse complement strand
TCTACCTTCCCTTGAGTTATTTACACGTTCTTGTAATGCGAAATGTGACGGGGTTGCTGTAAATGTGCGGTGTGCAGAGAGAGAGAGACGCCTGTTTGTCATATTATGGGCTATAATCACTTTCCTGTTGTCTTTGAATGATGTATCTTAATTGTCACGCTATTGTTTTTTTTTCTAGTTACTTTTGCAATACGTTCAATTATAGCTACGGTAATAACACTGTCTGTCATTGGATGTAAGTATGCTTATACGTATAGCTATTATCATATCTGAATGACTAAGTATGCTTTATGTATATTCAAATTTTATATTTCTGGACCAAATAGCTACTTATTTTGTCTAACACGAACTGAATATTAAGAGAAATATGCATGTGAATGTTGTATTTACAAATACCTTTGTGAGTATTCGTTGGAAAAATTAGATCATGTATGAGAGCGTGAGAAACCTTAACTACTCATGTATTCCTTTGCTCTAAAATTTACACTGTGAAGGTACAAGCGTACCTTCACACACACACACACACACACACACGTACATATGTGTATATGCATATACATACACACTTTTATATGTATATATATCTATATCTATCTATCTATCTATCTATATATACATACATACATACATACATACATACATACATACATACATACATACATACATACATACATACCATACGTATATATATATATTATATATATATATATATATATATATATATATATGTGTATGTGTGTGTGTGTGTGTATGTGTGTGTGTGTGTGTGCAAAAAAAAGGGTAAAAAGAGAGAAAATGCGAGAACACAGAAAGTACACACACACACACAACGAAAAAAAAAAATGCAACACTGATTAAACCACGTTCCATACTCTCAACGAAGCATGAGACAATGTAATTGCCATGTAAATGACTGTCATGTCAGATTACTAGGCGTAGTGTTAGTGGATGAAGTGAGTAAATAGAGGTAACATACGAGAGGGAATTGTATTTGATACACAAAACGGAAGATAATGTGATGATGATGATGATTGATAATGATATCTATGATGAAAAATTCCTGCATCTTAGTTGTGTATGTGTGGTTGTTGATGTTAATGGTGATAATGATAATGACAAAATGGTGATGATAATAATAATAATAACGAAAGTGATGATATAGAAAAGATAGTGATATCAGAATAGGTATAAATATTACCCTCATTACTTCTGGATAAAGCTGAAACTAATAATATCTTTTGAAAAACTAGCAGTGATGATAACAATCACGATAATTGTGACAATCAGCCGAAGGAAGCGGAACATTTCTACATATTTTACAATCAGCCATATAATCTGCTATCATTTCCATCGGTAATGGCGCCATGATTACGGCCCGACCGTCCTTGATCTTCTTCAAAGGAACGCTTTCGGCGCGATTTTCACGGCGGGGATCCGGCACGTGTTGCTGGAGGGCCTCGTCACGTGACCAGCCGATGTGCACGGTCGGGAGTCGGACGGAGGAGGTCGGAGGCTGCTGGGATTCGCGCGCCGCTCGACGTCCGCCGCGGTTGGTCGGAGGCAGCTGGCGTCGGCTGAAAGCGGTTGGAAACGGTCGGCAGCCGTTGTAGTCGGCTGAAGTCGGCTAGAGACAGTCGTTGTTAACGAGAATTGGTCGGAGAGGTCGGAGTCGGTAAGCCGTCCTTCGGTGTGGTTCAGAACCATATGCAAATGTCAGTCGGCGACATTCGGTAATGGCTGAGGAGAGTCGGATTCAGTCGGTATCTGTCGGAGTCGGTCAGAGACAGTCGGCGTCGGTCAGCATCCATCCGGAAATAGTAAAGATGGTTGATGTCAGTCAGAAACAATCGGCGTCAGTCGGCGTCAAAGGAAAGTCACTTATTATGTCTAATGTTTTTGGCTTGGAGTTGGTTGGCGCCGGTCAGCCTCGGTCAGCAATCGCAAGAGCTGATCGGCGTCGGTCGGCAATCGCCAGAGTCGGTCGGCGTAGACTGAAGATATCTGTTATTTGGGGAAGGTATGAAAGAATGTATTGTCGAAGAGGATTAGATACAACGGAATTCTGTTGTAGAAAGAGAGAACAAGATTACTAAAGGAGAGGTCATACCAGCGTTTATTTTCACTGATAAGTCGGAGGTAATTTGAACTTTTCCAATTTCCTCCTTTTCCGAGTTCGCAAAATCTACAACATGGTCGCAAGTAGAAGCGGATGATGTGTATCGTTTGGAATTCGGCGAAGCGGGCATGGCAAGTGTCTGTCGTCTGCTAAGAGAATACTCAACTACACAAATCATAATCCTAATATATATTTTACTTCATATTAATTTTTACTTCATAATAATTTAAATAGCTATTTTCCTTATATTTTCCGTTTGTAGTTTTTACATGGAAATCCATTTGAAGGTATCCGTAAGGTCGTTTAGCTACACGCGGCTTCCAAGTTGCTCAAAGACAAAGGAACATGTCTCTATTCGCCCTTTAAACGAAGTTCTTGCGGCAG
>NW_020870783.1:282445-302445 GCF_003789085.1 Penaeus vannamei | reverse complement strand
GATCTTGATGTATCATTTCCACCAATATCAATAATTTATTTTTGTGATAGTTTTCTACTATTATTAGGCTGATGGTGGTGACATAGTACATATATCCTACATCGTTTTATAGTAAAGAATATTTTCTTACTTTCCATTTTCATTATGTTAGCTATAAGGTTGTTGTAGAGATTGGCCGTATCGTAAAAAAAAGTTACACGTTTTAAACTCGCTCCCCCAAAAGAGAAAGCGTAGGGTATGAAAAGAGAAACTAAAAACTGAAGAAAAAGAAGAAAAAAAAAAAATAATAATGATGATAAAATGAAAATATACAAAAAACAAAAAAGAAAAAAAACAGAAAGATAATAAAAAATACTTTTTTACGAAAGAAAATAATAATGACAATAAAAATTAATGTATACTGAACTGAAACGAAGAGGAAGTCACTCTCTTTAACTCTTTTCTCTTTCTCTTTCCAGCGAACCACCTCCTTAGGGTAATGGTGAACGAGTACTTGGTAACAGGAACCAGACAGAAGAACCGAGAATTGAACCCATCAAGAGAACCGTAGAACCTTTATCTCTCTCTCTCTCTTCTTATCCTCCTTTTCTTTCTTCTACCCTCTCTCTTTTTCTCTGTTTATCCACCTCCTCCACCTTCCTATTCTACATTTTTTTTTCTTTCATTCTTCCATTCTTCCTCTTTCTCTCTCTCTCCCTTCCTTCTAATCCCCATTTCCCCTTTCTTCTCTATATCCTTTCATCCCCACGCCCACCAGAAGTAAAAAAAAAAGAAAAAAAAAGAAAAAAGAAAAAAAATGGAAGGCGGTTCCGTAGAGTGGAATGGTGGGCGGGAACGTGGGCGGTCCAGGAAGCCGTGGGTGTGGGCGGCTCTGCATATCCTGGCTTTGTTGGTCACGGCCGCCCGCGCGCAGCTGGACAACGAGGACTCTGTTTTGGGTGAGTTTGGAAAATAGATTTTGTGCTTATTATTATTATTATTTTTTTTTTTACATTTTTTCATCATTTTGTTCTTCATTACTATTCATATCATATCATCTTATCATACCATATTATTATTATTACCATTATCATTCATGCTATTATCATTATCATTATTATTATTATTATTATTATTATTATTATTATTATTATTATTATTATTATTGTTATTATTATTATTATTATGATCATTATTATATTATTTATTATTATTATTATTTATTATTATTATTATTATTTATTATCATTATTACTATTATCATTATTATTATATCATTATATTATTATCATATTATTTTATCATTATTATTATTATTATTATTATTTCATCATTCATATATTATTATTATTATTATTTTATTATTATTATTATTATTATTTACATAATGATAATAATAATAATATAATATTATTATTATTATTATATTATTATTATTTATTATTATTATTATTATTATTATTTATTACCATTATCATTATTATTATTATTATTATTATCATTGCTATTATTCTCATTATTGTTATCATTGTTATTATTATCATTATCATCATTATTGTTACTATTATCATTATAGTTATCATCATCATCATTCTACTACTAATTTTTGCATTGTTCATCGAATATCTTTTCATTTGTTCTTTTATTATCATTATCATTATTGTATTTGGTGCAATTTTTTTCTTGTATCTTATATAAAATTATAATTGCAGTTATTGCTATAATGATAATAGTAACACTGATAATAATAATGAGGAAACTAAATGTCAAACGGACAAATAAATACGTAAATAAACAAATCAAACTAACAAATAAATAAATAAACAGGTCAGATGGACAAATAAACCACAGAATAGGTCACAGGTCACACGAGCATAAAAACACAACTCATCAACACCTGATCTCGTTACCTAGTTAATTGCATCTCTGACCTAGTATATAAACCCCGACTATGGGCCGGGTGCGTGTGTTACCAAAACCGTAAAATACCCTTCCGTGCAAAACGTTCTGCAGGTGATACCAATCAGGAGGTCGAGAGTTATGGCAACAGTGGCGTCGAGAGATATGGCAACAGTGGCGTTTCGTAACCTCTAATGACACGGAAACAAGAAATGAAAGAAAATGGATAACGAGGATGATGTAACGAGTGAATAGGGAGTTATCATGGAAGAAAATTGTATACGAAAAGCGATAATGATGATTAGAGTTTGATGATAAAAGGTTTGAATGAGGGGAGGATTAGCAGAAGAATGAAGAAAAATAATAAGAAAAAGAAGTTATAGGACGAGTTATAAAAGCACAAATGGTATATATATATATATATATATATATATATATATATATATATATATATATATATATATATATATATATATATATGTATATATATATATATATTATATATATATATATATATATATATATATATATATATATATATATATATATATATATATATATATATATATATATATATATATATATATATATATATATATATATATATATATATATATATACATATATATATTATATATATATATATATATATATATATATATATATATATATATATATATATATATATATATATATATATATATATATATATATATATATATATATATATATATATATATATATATATATATATATATATATATATATATATATATATATATATATATATATATATATATATATATATATATATATATATATATATATATATATATATATATATATATATATATATATATATATATATATATTATATATATATATATATATATATATATATATATATATATATATATATATATATATATATATATAATATATAATATATATATATATATATATATATATATATATATAAATATATATGAATATATATATATACACACACACACACACATTCGTCCTCCTCACAATTCTTTTCCAAATTTTCCTCCAGTTCTTCCACTCCTTCACCTCTTCTCTCTCTCCTTCTTTATTTCCGCCTCTTCTTCCAGTTCTTTCATATTCTTCAACTTCTTTTCCTTCTTTTTCTCGGCTTCCTTCTCTTCCTCCTCTTCATCCACTCCCTCTCTCCTTTTACTCCTCCCTCCCTCCTCCTTCTCTTGCCCTCTCTTCCCTCTTTCCTCCTCTTTCTCTTCCCATCTCTCTTCCTTCCCTTCCTTCTTAAACTCGTTCCCTTCCTACCTTTTCTCTTCCATTTCTTTTTCCTGTTCTTATACCCCCTCCTTATACTTAAGATCCAAACACACATCTACAAAAAAACAAACAAACAAACAAACACTGAAACGCATTTATCATTATTAACAAAAACGGAAATTTCGTCGGCGCGATATTGGAGTAAAATATGGAATAAATAGTAATTACATTAATGGATACAGAGTGACTGCTTGGCAAAAAGAAAGAAAGTAGAAAAATGAAATAAAAAGAAAATACAGATTTTTTTCTTAATTTTTTATCTTTTTATTTTTTTATTTTCTATTTTCTTTTCTTTTATTTTTTTTCATCTTGTTTTTTTATTCTTTTCTTTTTTTCTTTTATATATTCGAAAATACCGAGGAAACGGATAGATATGTAAACCAAGAATGGATTGGCAGATAGATAGATATATAAAAATAGAGATGAATAGATATATGGGATGGTATATCATCTTAATTGATCAGAAATGATAATCTCCACATGTCATCGCCCGGAGTAAATGACATTTATAAAGGTAGCAAAGCATTTGAATTATTACTTTTATTATCATTATTGTTATTATCATTATTATTATTATCATCGTTATTATCATTATTGTTATTATTATTATAATTATTGATTTTATCATTATTGTTATTTTTATTGTTATTATTATTCCCATTATGATTATTACTATTTATCATTATTATTATCATTACTATTATAATCAATTATCGTTATCATCATTATCGTTTATTATTTTTTTCATCCCACATTCATACAAATCAACACAATATCTTCCATCCTACGAAGAATGAAATTATACCTGAGTGTCAGACACGTGAAAGAACCCCCCCCCCCCCCCCGCTTGAACCTACTTTCACAACACAACCTTGTATACGTCTCTGTGCTTTGAGGAAAATCACTACTGGATGCCTAATAATGCAGATACAAACACGGTCACTGTTCTTCAGCATGTTCTTAGTCACGCGAATGTTCTGCAAAACTTGGGGTAAAAGTGAGTGAACATTTGCGGAATGTAGACGGCAAAAGAGACTTAGAGTAGATGAATAAAAAGATGAGAAGTGGAGTGTCGAAAATTCTTGGTTGTTTGTTGTGTTTCATTATACACTTTTTATTTTCATTTTATTTCTTTTTTTTTTGGATTTTGTACATTATCGGTTCCCAAACTTTTTTGGCTATGAACCCACCTCCTACGACTATCACCTTTATATATCTTTATCTATAAGTATATTCAGTACATTTATTTATAATTACATTTAGTAATGGTATTCATAACTACATTCAGTACTGGTATTCATAAGTATATTCGGTATATTTATTAGTACACTGTATATATCAAGTGATAAGTATACTCATTACATTTATTGACAACTAGATTCAGTACAATTATGGATAATTCCATTGAGCACATTTATTAAAAAGTAAAATAAGTACATTAATTTTGGCAAGCACATAGAGTACAGTTATTGACAAGCACATTGAGTGTTATTGATACATAGATAAGTACATTCATAATTATGCTAATTACTTGATACATTGATAATTACATTAATCATGATTATATACACTGACGATTACATTAATTAATATCTATTGATAACCACATTTAGTACGTCTTCACTGCGTTTATAGTAACGTATGCTACAAAGCGAAATTAAATGGAAGAATGTATTACTTTCTCCCTCGTCAGCCAGGATTCGAGGAATAATAAATTTCGGTTAATTCTTTCAAATTTCGCCCCATTAGCTCTAAAGGACGAGGCTCTGAGCGATAACTTAAGATTTTTTTTTCTATGTTGAGCGAAAATATAAACGACGGGCTTGATGGATGTGAAGCTTTTAGTCGACTTCAGTGATTCGCAAATTTAAGTATAGTCAGTAAAGTTAGCTTGTCTGGAGACTTTGTGTAATCAATGACGTGTTTAATAATTTAGTGGGATATGAATGAAAATCCTACTGGTAGAGACTTTTTCTTGAGTTCCCCCTATAATCAACTCCCGAGAATTTAGTGAGGTTTATAATTGTAATATATATATAAGCTTTGTCATACATTGTATAAAAACCTCGTATACAGACAATCACACGCTATGTATAACTATTCACTTATCTATCTCTGTTTAAAAATCTTAAATGTATTATTTTTAACCGCTCGTTCACGCTTTGTTAGTTATTTTTTATTCATCCGAAAAAATAATAACTTATTTGTTGGGGCGATGACATGTGGAGATTATCATTTCTGATCAAATATGATGATATACCATCCCATCTATCTATTCATCTGTATTTTTATATATCTATCTACCTACCAATTCATTCTTGGTTTACATATCTATCCGTTTCCTCGCTGCTCTCAAAAATAGAAAAGAAAAGAAAAAGTAAAAAAAAAGAAAAAAAAAACTATTTGCATTTTCTTTTAAATTTCATTCTTCTACTTTCTTTCTTTTTACCGAGCAGTCACTCTGTATCCATTAATGTAATTACTATTTATTCCATATTTTACTTATTTGTTTCTGAAGCCTAATCGCCTATTTACGAATTCTTTCTCTCTACCCCTCATTAATCAACCAATTAAAAGATAGACTGATTAATACCCGCGTTCTTTCATCATCTGTTTACAATTCCATATATCATATCCTACCTCTTGTTTACCCATTAATTCACCCATTGTTTCATATTGACTTATTCGCCTATTTATGAATTTCTTATCTCTTTCCCCTCCTCAGTATTTTACTCATCTATCAGCTAATTAATAAATGGATTTATTAATCCACTCATTCTTTCATATACTCACTGATTCACCCATCTCTTCTTTTTTCATTTCGCCCCTTATTTTGCCCATTATTCACTAGAGATACTGATTAATTCACCCATTCTTTCGTAAATTCACAAATTCTTCTATCTATGTCTTTCTTCTTTCTCTCTCTTCCCATTTGCTTGAATCAGCCAGTTCATGGAAAGACTAATTCCCACATTCTCTCATTTATTCACTTCCCTATTTACACTTTCTCTCCTCCTTGTCCCCCTTTCTTTTACTCATTCATATACCAGTTAATAGGCAGACTGAATCCCCCATTCTTCCATTTATTCACCTATTTCCGGTTCCTTCCATTTATTCACCTATTTCCGTATTTCTCCCCCCCCCACCATTCTTCCATTTATCCACCTAGTATTTCTCCCCCCACCATTCTTCCATTTATTCACCTATTTCCGTATTTCCCCCCCACCATTTTTTCCATTTATTCACCTATTTCCTAACCATTCTTCATTTATTCACTATTTCCGTATTTCTCCCCCCACATTCTTCCATTTATTCACCTATTTCCGTATCCCCCCACCATTCTTCCATTTATTCACCTATTTCCTATTTCTCCCCCCCTCACATTCTTCCATTTATTCACCTAGTCCATTATTCACCTATTTCCGTATCCCCACCATTCTTCCATTTATTCACCAATTTCCGCCTATTTCCGTCACCCTCCGTCGTATTTCTACCATTCTTCCATTTATTCACCTATTTCCGTTTTATTTCCGGCATTTATTCACCCCGTATCCCACCATTCTTCCATTTATTACGTTTTCCCCCCCCCCACCATTCTTCCATTTATTCACCTATTTCCGCCCCCCCCCTACCATTCTTCTTCCTATTCCGACCTATTTCCGCGCGCTATTCCGATTTCCGCCTTCCGTTCGTTATTTTCACCTATTTCCGTATTTCTCCCCCCTACCATTCCATTATTCACCTATTTCCGTATTCCCCCCCCACCATTCTTCCATTTTTCACCTATTTCCGTATTTCTCCCCCTTCTTCCATTTATTCACCTATTTCCGTATTCCCCCCCCACCATTCTTCCATTTATTCACCTATTTCCGTATTCTCCCTCCCCCCACCATTCTTCCATTTATTCCTATTTCCGTAATTCTCCCCCCACCATTCTTCCATTTATTCACCTATTTCCGTCCATTTATTCACCTATTTCCGTATTTCTCCCCCCCATTCTTCCATTTATTCACCTTCCGTCCATTTTCACCTATTTCCGTATTTCTCCCCCCCCCCAGGTGTCTTCATGGACTCGGGCATCGTGCAGGGAGAGCGCTCCGTGGCCCAGGACCTCGTCGTATCCACAGTGAGTGCCAGTGCCGCCGCCATGACCAGGGGGAGTGTCACTGTCAAGGCACTGTCCTCCATGAATGACACGATGCCCGAGAACATGGCCGCCGTGTTGACCATGTCGTCATGCGAAGCTACTCATGCCTGGGCTAAGGGCTTGGCGGAGATGGGGAAGCTGCATATTGCGATTGGTGAGGGATTGCGTGCATGACGTGAGTGTGTGTGTGTGTGTGTACTATGGTGTGTGTGTGTGTGTGGGGATTGCGTGAGTTGTGTGTGTGTGTACTATGGGATTGCGTGAGTGTGTGTGTGTGTGTTTTGGGATTGCGTGAGTGTGTGGTGTGTGTGACTATGGGATTGAGTGGGTATGTGTGTGTGTGTATTTTGGGAGTGCGTGAGTGTGTGTGTGTGTACTATGGATTGCGTGAGTGTGTGTGTATGGGATTGCGTGAGGGTGTGTGCGTGTGTTTGGGACTGAGTGAGTGTGCTTTGGGATTGAGTGCATATGTATGTGCTATGGGATTGCGTGAGCGTGTGTGGGGAGGAAAGGGAGGGAGGTGTGAGTGGGAAAGCAAAAGTTCACATACATATAGTTCAAAATATTCCATAGATAGCATAAATATAACAATTAAAACACAAAGCACATAATCTAGCACACACACGCACAGTGTGGGTGTGAGGTTCATTAACTCTTATTCATACCTTTTTCTACATTTGGCACAATGATTGTGTGTGTGTGTGTGTGTGTGTGTGTGTGTGTGTGTGTGTGTGTGTGTGTGTGTGTGTGTGTGTGTGTGTGTGTGTGTGTGTGTGTGTGTGTGTGTGTGTGTGTGTGTGTGCCTGGTGTTTAAATCAAGTGTTAGGTTTGTTGTGCCTATGTTATTTTGATGTTGTGTGTAATCTTTTGGGTTGCATGTGTGTATTTGTTCTCTTCTTTCTTGTTCTCTCTGAGTTGGTTATGTACGTATCTGTATTTTGTATGTGGGGTTTTTATGTGTCTGTGTTTTAGGTTATTTTTGCAATTTTCTCTGAAAATGAAAATATACACCGAAGTTACCCAATTAAATCTGGAAATTCCCATTTTCTCTCACTCCAGCTGCTGGGTGCCCAAGGATCAGATTCCCAACCGCCCTAACGGTTCCTTTGTCCAGCGGCGCCAGGGACATTGTGCAGGTGTTCACTGATCTTCGAAACAAGAACACGCTCACCTGGAACGACATTACACTTATTCATGATGATAGTGTGGGTGAGTGTTTGTTTTGGTTTTGATTTTGTTTTTTTTATTTTTTTGCAATGCATGATGATGGATATTTGAGGATACAAATGGCCACAGACCAATTATGACATACAGTCAGAAACGCATAAAGATCTGTCAGCCTAGAAGCAAAACAAGTGAACACAGCGCACACACACACACACACACACACACACACACACACACACACACACACACACACACACACACACACACACACACACACACACACACACACACACACACACACACACACACACACACACAAATACACATAGATATACACACAAAACAGGCACTTTACAAAAAAAAAAAAGATAATAACAAAAACAACAAACATACGCACTGTTATTCTTATCTCATCTGCATCAACAAAACTAATATTCATTTTTTTATCCAACGAATACGGATTCTCACTCTTCTCTTCTTCTCCTCTCCTCCTCCCTCTTTCTAATCGCCAGACAAACCTGAAATTAACGATTTGGTGAACCTCTTGGCCGACAGTACCGACATGTCCAAAGAGACAGCCATTACCATTGTCGATCTCGCTTCCGCTGAAACCTCGTCTATGAAGTAAGTGTTTTGTTTATGTTTTGCTTATTTGTGTACTTATTTATTTGTTTTGTGTATTTATTTACTTATTTGTTTATTTGTTTTGCGGATTTCTCTACTTATTTGGTTATTGTTTACTTAATGTGTGTATTTTTGTTTTATGGTGTTTTTGTTTCATACACATAGATACACATGCAATACACACACACAGCACACACACACACACACACACACACACACACACACACACACACACACACACACACACACACATCACACACACACACACACACACACACACACACACACACACACACACACATATTCATATCTATATAAATGTGATAGATTCCCAGACTTATGCTTTAGAGGTTTAAGCTCAAATCTTATTCATTTCTATTTAAGGAAACATGAATAATGTTCGAGCTGCTGAAAAATGAAAAAGAATTACAATCACTAAAAACAAACAAAGAAACTAACAGAAAGAGAAAAGAAAACAAAGAAAGTCACAATGAACCAGAGAAAAAGAGCACAGACAAGCAAAGAAAGTAAAATTATAAATTCTAGTGTACATAATACCATTCTAAGTATTTTGTCTATTTCATGTATCATGGAACAAAAGGATTCTAGCTAAAGATTTGTGAATCATGAAAAAGGGAAAAATTATACTTTGGTAAGTGTGTGATGTTTATTACAAGGCAGCAACATGCAAGCCACTCTTGCAATATTCCCAAAGTTGCATTGGATTGCTTTCCCTTCCTGTCATGTCACAGTATCACAGAGTAAATATTTCCGCCAGTATTGGATTTTTTTTCTCATGTAAATCACTCATGTATAGTTTACATATGACTGCGTGAGTAAACAGACGGTAACCTCTCCCCCCCCCCCGAAAAAAAAGAATAAGAAAAAAAGAAGAAAAAAAAGGGAAAATGATTTCTTGATTTCTTGGCATTTCTTTTGTGATGCTGACATATGATATTAATAAAGTTGGTTCTGTACACAGTTTTATTACCTGGTAACATTATATTTTTCATTAGTAACAGCTAAACTTACACTTACTTTGTTAACAGTCCCATACTATGTACATTACATTCTTTTTTCAGCAAGCATTGAGAAATTTGTATTTAGTTACTACCCTTTGTTAGGATTAATAGCTGGGGATAATTGCAGATATTGAATGGCGAGTGTAAAGTGCTTAAAGTACACACACACATTCGCATGTACATACAGACACGCACGCATACATATATTAATGGCTGAAAATGTGCTCTGTAACGTAAATACATTCAATGATAATTCATGCAAATGATATAGAACCGAAAGGCTACAATGTTACACCTTGTTTTATTTATTTATCTATTTATTTATTTGTTTATTAACATCATTACTATATTAATGATAATAATAATAATAATATTATTATTATTGTTATCATTATTGATAATAATATTATTATCATCACTATTATTATTATCATAGTTATTATTTTATATTATATCTCATTCTCATTTCTTCTGTCCGTTCTGTTCACCTTTCTTTAGTATCATAGACTTTCTGTCTTTGATGATCTCTCGCATACTTTATTATCTCTTCTGTTCCTCATTTCATTCATTCTTCTGTTTCTCTTTTCCCTTCCCTCCCCTTTCTTTTAGACTTCCCCTTCCCCCTTTTCTCCCTCCCATCCTCTTCGCTCTCTCTTCGCTCCCTCCCTCTCCCTTCTCTCCTTCTCCTTTCCCTCTTCCCCTTTCTTTTAGCCTCACCCCCTTCCCCCTCTTTCACCCTCCCATCCTTCTCCTCTTCCACCTCTCTCCCTCCCATCCTCCCTCTCCCCTCTCTCTTCCTCCTTTCCCTCTTCCCCTTTCTTTAAGCCTCACCCTCTTTCGCTCTCTCCCTCCCTTCCTCCTCCCTCTCTTTTCCCTCCCATCCTCCTCCCTCCCTCTCCCCTCTCTCTCTTCCCTTTCTTAAGCCTCACCTTTCTCTCCCATCCTTCTCCTCTTCCACGTCTCTCCCCTCTCTTTTCCCTCCCTCCCTCTCCCTTCTCTCTTCCTTCTCCCCCTTTCCCTCCCATCCTCCTTCCCTCTCCCCTCTCTCTTCCTCCTTTCCCTCTCCCCCTTTTCTTTAAGCCTCACTCTCTCTCTCTCTCTCTCTCTTCCTCCTCCCTCCCTCTCCCCTCTCTCTTCCTCCTTTCCCTCTTCCCCTTTCTTTAATCCTCACCCTCTCTCTCTCTCTCTCTCCCTCGCAGACTGGGCAAACTCTTCTCGTCTCTGGGGCCTCGTCCGGGCGAGCCTCAGAACAGACAGTTTCTCGTCATCGCTTATAAGGACGATATCATCCCTATTCAAGACTTGGTGAGTTAGCTTGTGATGAGTGTGATGAGTAGTGGTGGCGATGAGTGTGATGAGTTTGGGTGTGATGATGAGTGTGATGAGTTTGGTGTGGTGAGTGATGAGTGTGATGAGTGTATGATGTGGTGGTGATGAGTGTGATGAGTATTGGTGTGATGATGTGGTGGTGATGTGTGATGAGTATTGGTGTAATGATGTGGTGGTGATGAGTGTGATGAGTATTGGTGTGATGATGTGGTGGCGATGAGTGTGATGAGATGATGATGTGGTGATGTGTGATGAGTTTGGTGTGATGTGGTGGTGATGAGTGTGATGAGTATTGGTGTGATGATGTGGTGGTGATGAGTGTGATGAGTTTGGGTGTGATGATGAGTGTGATGAGTATTGGTATGATGTGGTGTGGTGGTGTGATGATGTGATGAATGTTAGTGTGACGTCGTGCTGGTTTGATGAGTATTACTGTGACTGTAGGATGATGGTTAGAGGGATGAGTGATGAGTATTGGTGTGATGATGTGATGAGTGTAACGATGCGATGAGTATTGGTGTGATGAGTGATGATTAATGGTGTGATGAGTTAGTATGGGGCTGTGAAGGAGTAAGTTAGTGGGGAAGTAGAGGTTAGGTAAGGGAGGGGGATGGTCGTGGATAGTAGGGGAGTATGAGGATAGGTAGGGGAGTTATATTGGACAGTGGGGGAGCTGGGGGGAAGGGTAAAAGGTTTAGCTAGCGTTAGTGGAGGATAGGAAGGATCCAGAGAGGATAGAAATGGATAGGAAGAAAATAGTAGGGGAGTTAAGGAATAGTTGAAGACGGATATAAATGGGGGAGAAGGGTCAGGGGAAAATAAAATTAGGGAAGGGTGGATTATGGGTGAGGGCAATCGATTGGGGGGGAGGTAGTCACGGGTCAGCTGTTATAGTGAAGGTGTGGTGATGGTCTAATAATTTAGAGAAAAGTACTATGGTTTAGATATTACGGTTGAAGTGCTACAATACAGGTGTTCCGGTAACAGGGTGACAGTATACACAGTACCATGCAAAAGTCTTATTCGATTCAGGTGTTGTGTTATATGTTATGATTGTTATAAAGATGGGGGTGTTGTGTAGGTCAGGTGTTATATTAGCACTGTCATAATCTTATCGAAGGAATCATAGCACAGCCATCATTGAGAAAATATATGAATGGGAAAGGGTTTCTTAACAATGCAAGAGATATATTTATCCAGTTTCGATTATATCTTCAATTATACCGGCCAAGCACATCCCATGCACTGTGAAGGTATTCGTTCTCATTCGCACATTTTCTACATTTGTCACAACAAATACGGTTCATTTATTATTGAATTAAGCAGATTATTAAACAGATACTAAGGTACATTCTAAACATACAATTTTACCCAAAATAATACCAACATTCATTCTTTTTTGCTATAGACGAAACAAACGACTATGATATGTTTCTTAAAAAGCGTATCACAAACTTCAATTAATCATAGTTTACATTAAAATTAACAAGAGAGACATTTCTTTTTAATTCATTCATAAGAGCTATTTTGTTTTCACACGTTTCTCCTCTTCATTAGGGTCATTTAGAGCATGTCTTAATGATATCGTAGTTAAAACTAATGTGTTGAATTACGGTTAATTATAATTGTTGTTGGACAAGTCTTTGGAATTTTTAATCTCTCATTTTATCAATTTTCCCCCTCACTCTCTTTATCTTCCTTTTTCTCCTCTCTGTCTGTGTGTCCCTCTGTCTGTCTTTCTCATCAATCAAGCCAACCCTTTGCTTATCTACTTCAGCATATATATATATATATATATATATATATATATATATATATATATATATATAATAATATATAGAGAAGAGAGAGAGGAGAGAAGAGAGAGGAGAGAGAGAGAGAGGAGAGAGGGAGAGGGAGAGGGAGAGGGAGAGAGGGAGAGGGAGAGGGAGAGAGAGGAGAGGAGAGAGGAGGAGAGGGAGAGAGGGAGAAGAGGAGAGGTAGAGGGGGAGGAGAGGGAGGAGAGGGATATGAGAGGAGAGAAGAGACTGAGGTGAGACAAAAGAGGAGAGAGAGGAGAGGAGGGAAGGGGAGAGAAGGTGAGGAGGGTAGAAGGAGAGAGGGAGAGGGACGAGAGCGAGCGGAGAGAGGAGAGAGCGAGAAAAAGGAGAGGACGAGAGGAGGAGGGGGAGACGACGGGAGAGGGAGAAGCAAAGGGACAAGTGGAGACGAGGGAGAGGGACGAGAAAGAGAGGAGAGGGGAGAGGAGAGAGGGAGATGGAAGAGGAAGATGGAGAGAGGGAGATGGAGAGAGGAAGAGAGACGGGTGAGTGAGAGGGAGAGGGAGAGGATGAGAGGGTGGAGAGAGGCAGTGAGAGTAAGAGGTGAGATAGGCGAGGCTAGAGAGGTGGGTGAAGAGGACAGGAGGGAGAGGGAGAGGAGGGGAGAGAGGAGAATGAAGAGGGAGAAACTGAGAGAGGGAGAATGAGAGGTGAGAAGAGGGAAATTGAGAGGAAGAAGATCTGAGAGGAGGAAGATGAGGGAGAAGAGAGGGAGAAAGAGGGAGAGAGGAGAGGGCGAGAGAGAGAGGGCGAGACGAGAGATGGGAGACGAAGGAGGGGAGAGGGAGAGGTGAGGAGAGAGAGGGGAGAGAGAGGGAGAGAGAAGGGACGAGAGAGAGGGATGAGAGAGACGGGAGAGGGAGAGAAGAGAGAAGAGATGAGAGAGAGATGAGATAGGAGAAATGAGGAGAGAGGAGAGAGAGAGAGAGACAGAGGAAGAGAGAGAAGGAGAACGAGAGAGAGAGAGAGAGAGAGAGAGAAAGGAGATGAATGGAGAGACGGAGAGAGAGAGAGAGAGAAATGAGAGAGAGAAGAGAAGTCGAAGGACGGAGGAGGAGAGGGAGACTGAGAGACGAGAGAGAGAGAGATTGAGAAGAGACGAGAGAAATCACTTTCCCCCTCACTCCATTATTATCTTCCCATTTTCTCTCCTCTCGTCGGTTGTGTTCCCTCTGTCTGTCTTTCTCATTCAATTCAAGCCAAACCCCTTTGCTTTATCTAACTTCAGCAGATACATATTAATTCTGTATATATCATATATTATATTCCTCACTCCCATATATATATAATATTATTATAATAATATATATAAGCAACAAGAGACGCAGTAGAGATATATTGAGATAGTCCGAGACGATAGAGAGACGGATGAGATGAGAGGCGGGAGACGGGAGGAGGGATGAGGGAGATGGGACGATGGGCATCTGCATCTCTTCTGCTCTCTCGTCTGACCTCTCTGACGTCTCGTCTCTCTCTCTCTCTCTCTCTCTCTTCTCTGCTCTCTCTCTCTCTCTCTCCCTCCGAGTCTCTTCTCTTTGACATCCGCGCCCCGACGCAGGCCCTGCGAGACTCGGCTACCGCACCGAGGGTGTAGATTATCCACTCGATGCATGCTCTCACTCTTCTCTTTCGCGCTGCTCGTCTTGCATCCGAGGGCTGCTCACTCTCACTCTCGAGGACCTCTGTTACTACGAGGGTTTCGACTCATCTCTCTCCTCTCTCATCTCTCTCTCTCTCATCTCTGTCTCTCTCGCTCTCTTCTCTCTACTTCTTCTGCTGCGTGTCGCACGACCGTCTCCCTCTCCCGAGAGTCTCCCTCACCCCATCTCTCTCATCGATCGTGCTCTTCTACTCTCTCTTCTCTCTCCCATCAGTGCTCACCCTGCTCATCGCCTTCGTCCCTCTCTCCCTCTCTCCCTCTCTCTCGAGATCTCGGGATTCTCTGCTGCTCATCTCCCTCTCTCACCTCTCTCCCTCTCTCGAGACCTCTGTCTCTCTCTTCTTCTCGTACTCTCTCTTGACGGTCTCTCTCTCTCTCTCTCGGATCTCTGGGACTCGTCATTCGTTCTGCTAGCTCGACTGCTACTTTCTCCGGTGTAGCTGCTCTCGACACACACGAACAGCACGCGGCAAACCACAGAGCAAGTACACAGGACAGCAACATCCTCCCGCACGCCCCGCACCCTATGTGCGCCGCTTCGACCCACCCCTCATCCGCCCCTCTCCTGTTCAGAGCCCTCTCCGTTCACCGACCTCACCAGAGAGCACGGACCGACCTCACCATCCTAACAGGCAAGAGCCCCGATGCGTGAAGGGGAGCGCGGAAGGCGCACGATTCTGCTCCCTTTGGACGGCGGACGCAAGGGAATGCGCTGAGGGCACCTTTGGAGCACCTTCCTGCACGGCTGTACCGGGCTCTTTCGTCCGCGTCTCTGGGACGGACATCGCTGTGTCTGGGACCCATGCGCTGAGCGCAGTGGAATGCCCTAGGAGGGCCGGACCGATGCTAGGTGAATTACGTCATTGTGACCGGACTATCTGCACGATGCATACGGCCGTTTTAGGTTGAGGTTGGTGTCTTTCGGGTTTGGTGAGGAGAGAGAGATAGGGTAAGGATGGGTGTAGTTGTAAGGTGTTTTTATTATTGTTGTGTATAGGAATTTTTTATTTTTTGGGCTTGGGGATGGATGAAGGAGGAGGAGAGGAGGGGAGAGAAGAGCCAGTGGTTTTGAACCTGTTTTTTTTTTTTTTTGTTTTTTATGTTTGGTTGATGATGTGTTGAAATTGTATTTGAGTTTGGGTTTTTGTTTGTTTTTTTTGTTTTTTGTATTTTTTGAGGTTTGTTACGTATTGGGTATTGAGGATGATGGGAAGAGGGTATTAGGGAGTAGGAGAGGGAGTGTAGTTGATTTAATTTCTTGTGAGAGGAGAGAGGTGATTGTGTTAAAGCTTATTTTTCCTCTTTCTCATCATTTTGTATATTTTTTGTTTAGGTGCGTCATTTGTGGATGTTGGGCAGATAACTTTGAAGACTTTTGATGTTAAAACTTTTTTCCTTTTTTTCATTTTAGTATTTTTATTTTTATTTTGATGTTATTTGATTTGATTTATGTTATTTTTAAGGTCTAGTTTTTGAGAGTCACCTACCCGATTATTTTTCTATTTTCTTTCATTGTTTCACTTTTGTGGAAGAGGGAGCTGGTTTTACGTAATGGTGGTTTGGGGAGGTGTTTTCGTTGTTGAAAAGCAGAGACAGGTAAAGAAACAAAAAGAAAAAAAAATGAAAAAGATGTAGTGTGGGAGTTTAATCTCTTTCCCTATTTCGCTCTCTTCTCTCTCTCTCTCTCCTCTCTCTCTCTCTCTTCTCCTCTCTCTGCTCTCTCTCTCTCTTCTACCTCTCGTCTCTCTCTCTCTCCTCTCTCTCTCTCTCTCTCTCTCTATCTCTCTCTCTCTCTCTCTCTCTCTCTCTCTCTCTCACAACCACACAACACACACGACGCACACACGCAACAACAACCACACATTCTACCCAATCCCACCCCTCCACTCCCCGCTCCCAACCCCCCACCCCACCCCACCCTGTCAACCCGACGAACAGGCCTAAGGCAAAGAGCCGACACATTCGTGCAGGCGATTCTACGCACGAAGGTTCGAGGCGTCGACGGGCGCGGAGACGCCAGCCTTACGGGCAAAGGTCGCTCGGAGCAACCTCCTAAAGGGAGAGGGACGACCACCTTCTGCCACTTTCCGGTTCTTAGAGGGAGCAGAGACAAGGGGAGACGATCGAAGAGGCGGGATGAGAGTAGCAGGCGGAGGAAGTATTCGCCGGTCTTAGAGAGGATGAGAGAAGGAGAGAGAGGTGAGCGGGAGGGAGGAGAAGGAGAGGAGGGGGCAAGCAGGGAGGAGGGATTGGAGGAGAGAGCATTCGCTGATTTTCATGGC
The DNA here is from genome assembly GCF_003789085.1 of Penaeus vannamei. Classification (NCBI taxonomy): domain Eukaryota; kingdom Metazoa; phylum Arthropoda; class Malacostraca; order Decapoda; family Penaeidae; genus Penaeus; species Penaeus vannamei. The sequence goes on along the minus strand of NW_020870783.1, from coordinate 285,199 downwards.
CCGTCTACGCGGCGTATCATCCCAGAGAGCGGACCCCTAGGCTACGGAGGGGTGGATTACTCATGCTGACTCTCAGCATCCATGATTGCATACCGGCGTTAAGAGTGAGAAGTATGGAGAGGATGTCTTACAGGAGTAAGAGGTTGAATAGGAGAGAGGATGAAAGAATAGAGAGAGAGGAGTATGATGAGTATCGGAGGAGAAGGGGGAGAGATGAGGAGGTAGGAGAGAGGAAGAAGAGGGAGAGGAAAGAGAGGAGAGAGAGATGTGGAAGGAGACGTGGGGAGCGGATGATATCACCGAGGGAGAGCGGACGATACAGCAGAGAAGGATGAGTAATGAAAGCGAGAGAGGGAGGAGCTTGTGGCAGATCGGAGAGAGATAGAGAGGCGGAAGAGGAAGAGAGGAGACGAGATGAGCGAGACGGAGGAGAAAGAGAAGAGATAGGGAGATGAGAAGAGGAGGAAGAGAGAGAGAGGAAAGAGGCGGGGAATGGGAAGGGGAAAAGAGAGAAAAAAAAAGAGGAAAAGAGGAAAGAGGAGAAAAAAAGGGAGAAAGAGAAGAGAAAAGAGATAGATAGTGAAGATAGATAGATAGAGAGAAAGATAGATAGATAGATTAGATAGATAGATAGATAGATAGATAGATAGAGAGAGAGAGAGAGAGGAGAGAGATGAGAGAGAAGAGAGAGAGAGAGAGAGAGAGAGAGAAAGACAGACAAGCAGACAGAGAGCGAGAGAGAGAAACTGAAAAAGAACGAAAGAGAACGAGAGAGAGAATAAGATCATATATATTTTTGTATTTATATGAAAAATAATAAACAGATATCCAAGACGAAACTATCCAACTTATCAGCCTTACCAACACCCCTCCTTCTCCCCCACCGCCCCCCCACTTTATAGGCTCGATCCCTAGGCCTCTTCGGCTCCCAGCATCAGTGGCTCTTCGTCGTCCCGAACACCCACGCCCTTCGCTACGACATGGACTCCTATTTGGCCAACATGAAGGACGGGGACAACATGGCCTTCGTGTACAACATGTCCGATCTCGCTCCCACTGTTAATTGTAATGTGAGTGTTGTTATTGTTTTGAGATTCTTGTTGTTGGTTATGTTTTGTGATTGTTGTTATTTGTTGTTGTTGTTGGAGTATTATTTTTGTATTCCTCGTTTTCATTTTTATTATCTTTATCATCATTATCGTCTTCATTTTCATCTTCCATCTTCATCATCGTCATCTTTATCATCTTTGTGGTTGTTATTGTTGTTGTTGGTATTGTTGGAGCATCATTTGCGTCATCATCATTTTCATCTTTATTGTCTTTATTATAAATATCATCGCCTTCATCTCCATCTTCCATCTTCATCATCTTTATAATTGTTATTGTTGTTGTTGATGATATTGTAAGCATAATTTTCGTCTTCCTCATGTTCATCTTTATTATCTTTATCATTATCATCATCATCATCATCATTGTCGTCGTCGTCGTCTTCATCTTCCATCTTCATCATCATCATCAACATCTTTATCATCTTCAATGTATATTTGATTATTATCATCATTATTATCGTCCAGAAAAGATTTCTCTAAATTTAAGGTTCTTGTCCCTTCATTAACTCGCACTAAAACATTTCTTTCACCTGGATGATATATATTTTTCCACGATGTCTACACCGATTTGTAAAGTCCTAAAAACAGCATTAATCCTTAAAATTGAGAAGCCTCGTTAAACCTTTTTAAGCCGAAAATTCGATATTAACAACTTTAGGACTACTTTACAAGAAAATGTTATTTCGATTGATATATGATAGATAGATAGATATACAGATAGATAGATAGATAGATGGATATATGATAGATAGATAGATAGATATACAGATAGATAGATAGAGTTAATTCGACTGATATATGATAGATAGATAGATAGATATACAGATAGATAGATAGATGTTAATCAGACTGATATATGATAGATAGATTGATAGATATACAGATAGATAGATAGATGTTAATCAGACTGATATATGATAGATTGATAGAGATACAGATAGATAGATAGATGTTAATCAGACTGATATATGATAGATAATAGATAGATATACAGATAGATAGATAGATGTTAATCAGACTGATATATGATAGATAGATTGATAGATATACAGACAGATAGATAGGTGTTAATTCGATTGACCCCATATATGACTTCCCAATATATGTCGACTTGATGAGGCAGTGACGAATGGCTATACTATCCCCGGGGACAGCGAGTTGTTTATTTAGTTGTTATCGACATTTACTTTTTTATGTTATTTTTTATTTCTTGATAACGACTTTTGTACGACTCTGACACGACTTCAATGTTCACTTTGGATGTGGTCTGTGGCGTCCTTTTATCCTGTGTTCGGTGTTAACGAATGATCCATGTTTCGCAAAAAGAAAAAGAAAAAAGAAGAAAAAATAGTAGTGAAAAATTAAGAACGGAAAATTTCGAATTTAGTCTCTTCGCGGTCTTGGGATTTTAGAACCAAGATTTTTTTTTTTTCTATAAATGCTTCTAATCATAGGATTTTTCTGTTAATTATATTTAACCTCCTTTTTTATCAAATAAAGGATAATATAACTTTTCGAAGGCAATCCATTTTTAATTTCTATCTTGACTATAAATCAAAGAGAAATACATGGCATTATGAATACGATGTGTATAGACCATTTATAAAGGGGAGGTTAATGCCCCGTGGAACAGCCACAGTGACAG
>NW_020870783.1:272445-277445 GCF_003789085.1 Penaeus vannamei | reverse complement strand
ACACACACACACACACACACACACACACACACACACACACACACACACACACACACACACCAAATACATAAAATGCTTAATGAGAGCATCATATGGCAACACTTTCTATGCGTTGCCATGTGCCCTTTATTCATTGCGATAAAGGGAGGGTAATTAAGAAGAGAATGAGACCAATTAATTATTATAATTATTCTCGCAGACGTGATTCTGACATACACTGGTGCTCATTTTGTAATTACACTCGGTATGTAATTAAGACCTCGATTAGATTTATTTCTGTTTCGGTATTTAAATAATAGATAGGAAGAAGAGGAAAAATGAGATAGATAAAAGAAAAACGCGTAAAAGCACAGATAAAAGGGGGAATAGCGAAAACAACAAAATAAATAAATGAGAGGAAAAAGGAAAACCACATAACCACTTCATTCCCTCCCCCCCCCCCCACACACAGATACAGACACACACATACACAAAAGCATATGTATTACAAATGCAATTGAAACTAATAAAAAAAATAATAATATATATATATATATATATATATATATATATATATAAGAAATAAAATTTGTTATCCCTCACTTCTTCCATTTCTCTCTCTTTTTCTGTTTATCTGTTCGACTGCCTCTCTCCTTATATATTTATCTACCTATCCCTCTCGCTTTCACCTCTTCTCTCTCATTTTCTATCTCTCTATCCGCCTCCGTTGCCTCTCCACTTCCTCTTCCTCTCCCACTCTCTCTCCCTCTCCATTTCTCTCTATCTTTTTCTTTCCCTCTCCCTCTTCCTCTTCCCCTTCTTCTCGTTCTTCTCTGTCTATCTATCTATCATCTATCTGTTCATCTCCTCCTCTCTTTTTTTCTCTCCTCCTTCATTCTTTACTTCCCTATCCCTCTCTCTTTCTCTCTCTAACACGGAGAAAAGAATATAAATAGACAGAAAACAGAGATAACACACGCACCGGTGGTTAAGTTCTATATTCGAGCGAACGAAAATAGATACAATATTCGCGTGCTGTTTATCTTAGAGAAAGTGGACCTGCTCTTTTATATATCGGTTACAAAAAAATAAAAGCAAGACAGAAGTTTTAAGAGAATTTCCAAACTTAAGATAAAAGGATGGAAGGAGTGCCGTGATGTGTAAGTTTTAAAAGGTTTGTATCGATAGAGTGGAGTTGGGTTAGAGAAAGATTATGTGGAGGCATATAGGTATACAAATACCTCTGTTAATAATGGTGGAATAGATGGATAGACAGATAGACAAATAGACAGACAAGCAGATGGATGAATATTCGGACAGATAGAAAGATAGACAGATAGACAAATAGTGGATAGATAGATAAATGGAAAGACATGCAGATGGATAAATATTTGGACATAGAAAGATAGAAGATAGACAGATAGACAAATAGACAGACAGGCAGATAGATAGATAGACGGATAGATAAATGGACAGACAGGCAGATGGATAAATATTTAGACAGATAGAAAGATAGACAGATAGACAAATAGACAGACAGGCAGATAGGTAGATGATAAACAGATAGATAAATGGACAGATAGATGGACAGACAGACACATGTATAAATATGGACAGATAGAAAGATAGACAGATATAAATGGACAATATATAGATAAATAAATGGACAGATAGATAAATGGACAGATAGATAAATGGACAGATAATAAATGCGACAGATAGATAAATGGACAGATAGATAAACAGATAGATAATGGCCAGATAGATAAATGGACAGATAGATAAATGGACAGATAGATAAATGGACAGATAGATAAATGGACAGACAGACAAATGGACAGATAGATAAATGGGCAGATAGATAGATAGACAGATAGATAGATAGACAGATAGATAAATAGACATATATAAATAGAGAGATAAAAAGAGAGAGAAACAACATGGAGTCAGAAGGAAGGAATCTAATGCCCTGTGACATCCATAAGTGTAAAGCTCGTTTGAAAATTGCTGATGAGATGAGATGAGTGAAAAAAATATCCCCTATTTAAAACCATAACTTCGCTATAATCATTGCTCAGAAGGAAACAGGCTCTGGGTTCTAAAACTAGAATGGGATGTGTTAGAAATATGTTTCCGTGAAAGCGTAGCAATGTTTACTGTCGCCGGAGGTTTAGAGCTTGTGTGGGAACGATGTAATTAGAAAATGTCCGATAATTTTAGAAATGTTATCCCTCCTTCTTCATTCTAAACTATAAATCTAAAAGAAGTGAAGATAATGATGAAAATGGTGAAAAAGTCATGAAGAGTACAGACTGGTATAACGGGACAAAATGGGAGAATTGTAGAATGAACAAAATAATTAGTCCACGTTAATAGTGGAGTAGGAGACAGAGACAGACCCTGAGAGACGCCATAATCGATAGATAGAACCCCCCTCCCCCAGTAGAACGAGAACCATCGAAAACTAGAAAAAAAAAAAATGAAAAAAAAAGAGAGAGAGAGAGAGAGAGAGAGAGAGAGAGAGAGAGAGAGAGAGAGAGAGAGAGAGAGAGAGAGAGAGAGAGAGAGAGAGAGAGAGAAAGGAACCTGGAAAAGCAAAGCAATAATCGTTCCACAGAAATGTCAAGATAAAAATGACGCGTTAGGTCCAGAAAAATAAAAATAATAAGAAAACAAGGAATCTAGAAAAACGACAATAATCGTTCCATGGAAATGTCAAGATAAAAATTGCGCAAGCAGATCCATTGAGTCTTCTCGCAATTCCAGACGAGAATATAGCAGAGAGTTCTGTTTAATTGTAAAATATTTTTTTTGACGGGCTTCAGAAAAATAGGAGAATCAATTAAAATAATCTTAGATAACTTAGCCTTCCCGTCTGTGAAATTAATTGTATAATTATTGTTAAATGTTTAGTTACATTGCAATTTATATCACAATGCCAATGCACAACCGTATTGTTCCTTCGTCAAAAAAATCTCAGAAAAGAAAAAGGTGGCAACACAACCCGACCTCTGGAGTACTCTGACTCGAGATGAATCTTTTGAGAGAAAAAAGTAATATGGTTATTATTATTATTATTATTACTATGATAATCATTATTATTATTCCAAACACATTTAAACAGAAATATCAAATTCAAATGATTAGGATAGAAGAGAGAAGGTGAATCGGAATGAGCCATAGTCTGGGTGAGTTGCCAGTTTTCCTTTTCCCTTGCAAAACATGTAGGGAGGGTGGAAGTGCCCCTGAGATTGAACTCTAAGTTGTAAAACGCAGATAAAGTCGAACCCCAGTCTTCAAGTGTTTCAGAAATTTATATTATCTTTTTTCTGGGGGGGGGGGGGAAGGGAAGATTGTCATAGCTTCAATATTCAAAACCACAAAAGACAATCAGCTGTGAGCTATTTAAGGGCATTTTGAGCTATAACCAGAGATATATAGATGTAATCAAGGAAAAAATCAGGACTAATAACAGATTATCCTATTAGTCCTTAGGAAGTGCAAAACATGTTGTAGGGAGGGGGGAAGTGCCCCTCCTATTTAACGCCACTTGCTATTGACAGAGAGAAATGTGATATATGAAATCAAATTGCTCGTGAAAGGTAACAACTGGAATATCAGTAGAGTCACTCGCTCCTAGAACTAGCAGGCAGGCTGATTAACACAACCCGACAGTGACCTTGGGTTGGACATCGTACGTGCCAGATACACTCTTAAAAAGGTAATACGAACAATGATATAAAGTCCTGAATCACATTCCAGACTTGGACCGAAGCACAATTCACTAAAGCACGACCGAGACAAAGATATGATACTGTATTTAAGGGCCATTGCGCGGATCTTGATGCTGCCCTTGAATGATGCACTCCTGAAATATGTGAAGAACTTGGTAGAGAATCGATAAGGACAGTACCAGACTGGGCATACCTTATATGAACACACGTACAAACACACACACACACACACACACTCTCTCCCCCCCCCCCATCTCTCTCTCTCTTTCTCCTTCTCTCTCTCTCTGACACACACACAGAAATGTATATGCATGGATTCGGGCTCTGGCCTGAAAAAGACAAACAAACAATCAATCCCCATCCAACTGAACCGAAAACAAGGGGCCGGCCACAGGGCTATAAATTAACAACTTTCATACCGTAAAACCATAAACCATAACCAGAGACCTACTTAAGTTCACTTTTTTACTCAGCAACCACAAGGAGTTGGGGGGAGTTCTTGGGCACGTTAGAAAGGTCTCGAGGTCCTGAGTGGCTTAGGCTATGTGGCATTCCGAGAAGGGGTCCCTATAAGGGGTCAGGACTTGAAAACCCCCTAAAATACCGCTTAAATTAAAGCAACAGTACATGGTTGCAGGTTTATTTAGGCTGCTATGGAAACCTGTCACAGAGTAGATTACTAAATTAGACTGGGTACGGTATGAAAACTTTCATACCTCTTATAGACCCCTTAAATACACAACAGCAAGGGTTACAGAGGTGATCCAGGTGCCATGGAAAGCTATTACAGAGTAAATGAGAATGGATATGGTTTTACTCGTATACCCCATATAGACCCCTTAAACACCCCTAAACAACGAATGGGTTAGGGAGATGATTGAGCTACTATTAGCCGATAGAGGGATTGGGAACGGTTTTGAGATCGCATTCCTTTAAATATAGCGGGCGTAGGTACGTGCGTCACCTTTTCGGGGCGGCGCCTCTAAATTGCATTTTGAGTGTGATAATATAAAAAAAAAAAAAAAAAAATATAAAATATATATATATATGTGTGTGTGTGTGTGTGTGTGTGTGTGTGTGGTGTGTGTGTGTGTGTGTGTGTGTGTGTGTGTGTGTGTGTGTGTGTGTGTATGTGTGTGTGCGCGTGTGTGTGTGTGTGTGTGTGTGTGTATGTGTGTATACATATATCTGTATCTATATCTCTATCTGTCTATTCATATACAATGATAACAATCCCAAATATTCAGACATACAAATGTAGACACGAATCCAGACACACTTGTACCT
>NW_020870783.1:264945-267445 GCF_003789085.1 Penaeus vannamei | reverse complement strand
TCTCCCATCCTTCCTCTTCCTCTCTTCCCATCCTTCCTCTTTCCTCTCTCCCATCCTTCCTCTTCCTCTCTCCATCCTCTCTCCTTCCCATCCTCCTCTTCCTCTCCTCCCATCTTCCCTCTTCCTCTCCTCCCATCTTCCTCTTCCTCTCCTCCCATCCTTCCTCTTTCCTCTTCCTCTTCCTTCCCTCTTCCTCTCCTCCCATCCTCCTCTTTCCTCTCCTCCATCCTTCCCTCTTCCTCTCCTCCCATCCTTCCTTCTTCCTTCCTCTTCCCATCCTTCCTCTTCCTCTCCTCCCATCCTTCCTCTTCCTCTCTTCCCATCCTTCCTCTTCCTCTCCTCCATCCTTTCCTCTTCCTCTCTCCATCCTTCCTCTTTCCTCTCCTCCCATCTTCCTCTTTCTTCTCCTCCCATCCTTCCTCTTCCTCTCTTCCCTCCTTCCTCTTCTCTCCTCCCATCCTCTTCTCTTCTTCTCCTCCATCCTTCCTCTTCCTCTCCCTTCCTTCTCTTCCTCTCTTCCTCTTTCCTTCCTCTCCCCATCCTTCCTTTCCTCTCTCCCATCCTTCCTCTTCCTCTCCTCATCCTTTCCTCTCCTCTCTTCCATCCTTCCTCTTCCTCTCCTCCCATCCTTCCTCTTCCTCTCTTCCTCATCCTTCCTCTTCCCTCTCCTTCCATCCTTCCTCTTCCTCTCTTCCCTCTTTCCTCTTCCTCTCGTCCATCTTCCTCTCTTCCCATCCTCTTCCTCTCCTCTCTTCCCATCCTTCATCTTCCTCTCCTCCCATCCTTCCTCTTCCTCTCCTCCCATCCTTCTTCATCCTCTCCTTCTTCTTCCTCTCCTCCCCTTCCTCTCCTCCCATCCTTCCTTTTTCCTCTCCTCCCCTTCCCTCTTCCCATCCTTTCCTCTTCCTCTTCCTCCGCCCCTCCCTTCTCTCTCTTCCTTCCATCCTTCTCTCCTCTCTCCCTTTCCTCGTCCTCTCCCTCCTTCTTCCTCCTCTCTCCTCCCATATTCCCTCTTCCTTCCTCCTCCCATCCTTTCCTCTTCCTCTCCTCCCAATCCTCTCCTCCCATCCTCTTCCTCTCTCCATCCCATCCTTCCTCTTCCTCTCCTCCCTCCTTCTCTTCTTCTCTTCCCACCCTTCCTCTTCCTCTCCTCCCTCCTTCCTCTCTCTCCTCTCTTCCTCTTCCCTTCTCCTTCCTCTCTTCTCTCCTCCCATCATTCTCCTCCTCTCCTCTTCCTTTCCTCCCATCCTTCCTCTTCCTCTTCCTCTCTTGCTCCTCCCCTCCTCTTCCTCTCCTTCTCTCCGCTCCTTCCCACACCCTTCCAAAAAAAACCCTAATCCTCATCCTTCTTTCCCCCATCCTCTTCCTTCCATCCTCCCCTTCACCCCCATTCCAAAAGAAAGAAAGAAAGAGAAATGATTACGACACTCAAATAGACCTCTCCCCCCCTCCCTCCCTCCCCAGTACCCTCCATGGCAGATTTTCGAGAAGGATAAGTCGGGTCGAGTCGTCGGGTATTCGGGGCTCATGTTCGAAGTCCTGAATGAGCTTGCTTCGAAACTCAACTTCACGTGAGTATTGTTTGTTTACTTGGATTTGGGTTGATTTTTTTGGGGGGGTTAGTTGTTTATTTGTTTGTTTATTGTTTGTTTGTTTATCTATTTCGGGTTGGGTTGATTTTGGGGGGGTTATTTTTTTTTTATTTATTTCGGATTGGGTTGATTTCTGGGTTTTTATTTGTTTATTTTATTTATTTATTTATTTTGTTCGGGTTGGGTTGATTTTCTGGGGTTATTTATTATTTATTTATTTATTTATTTATTTATTTATTTCGGATTGGGTTGATTTTCTGGGGTTATTTTTCATTTCATTTATTTATTTGTCTATTTATTTATTTTAGAGTTTGGGGTTTTTCTTTAGCTTGAGTTTATTTTTCTTTGTTTTGCTTTGTTTGCGAGTTTGGGTTTTGTTTGTTTTTGTTTCGGTTCTTCTCTTTGATATTTATTCGTCTGTATCGTTTTTGTTTGTTTTTGTTTAGAGTTTGGGTTTTCTTGTTTTTTTTTTCTTTTTTGCTCATGTTTTTAGTGTTTTTTTTCTTTTCTTTTTAGAGTTTCGGTTTTTTTCTTTGAATAGGCCTTTTGTTCATTTTTTTCTTCTATTTTGCGTGAGAGAGAGCGAGGGATGGGGGAGGGGGGTGGATGTGACCGTGTGTATTTTATTTGCATGAACGTTATGTCACTATGGCAAAGTTCTTCAAAAATAGATAAATAGATAAAAAAAAAAAAAAAAAAAAAAAAAAAAAAATATATACTATATATATATATATTAATATATATATATATATATATTATATAATATATATACATATAAGAATCAAGGAGAGAAAGAAGAAAATATACGAACGAACGAACACAGGAGTCAATATCACGCCAGCCTTATTATAGTTTATATGGCATTACAAACGTATACCAATAAAGATGAAATAGCATGACCCAGATAT
>NW_020870783.1:229683-261151 GCF_003789085.1 Penaeus vannamei | reverse complement strand
ACTTTTTCTGCCTTCTCCCAATTTTCTTACTCTTCTGTTACACCCCCCATTTTCTTCTTCTTTGAGACGTTCTATTCAAATTCTTTTGTAGACTTCTCCCCTGTTCTCACCCTTTTTGTTTCCTTTCTTCCTCCTCATCGTATTCCCTCCCTGTAACTATTTTTTTTTTCAGTATTCTTCCTATTGTTCTTTCTTTACTTTTCTGTTCTATTTCCTTTATTATATTATTATTCTTTTCTTTGTCTTGTTGATCGTCTCTTATTTTTTCTATTTTTATCATTCCCCCCCTCCCTCCCCGCGATCATTAATCTCCCTGTCATCCTCCCTATTTCCCCTCACCTGTCCCCTCTCTTCACATTCTCCTCCCTCCTCCATCACCCCCTTCTCCCTTTCTCTTCTTTATCTCCGATGAATCTTTCTTAATCATTCCTTTCCTTTCTTCCCTTCTTTGGTTTTGTCTCCGCAGTCTAATTATTTTTTTTCCTCGTCCATTCTCCTCTCTCTATCTATTTTTTTCTCTCTTCCTCCCCACCTTTATCTTCCTCTCTTTCCCTCTCCTCCCTCCCCTCCTCCCTTTCTGGGCCTTTTCCTTCCTCTCTGTTATCGTTTTCTCTTTCTTTCCTCTCTGTCATTTCCTGTATTCTCTTTTCCCCCTCCGTTTTCACATCCGCTCCTCGTGTCTCCCTCTATTTTTCCCCTCTTTAACTCTTTCTCTACTCTCTCCTCTGTCTCTCTCTTCTCTTCTCTCTCTCTCTCTCCCTCTCTCTCTCTCTCTCTCTCTCTCTCTCCTCTCTCTCTCTCTCTTCCCTCTCTTCTCTCTCTCTCTCTCTCTCTCTCTCTCTCTCTCTCTCTTCTTCCTCCTTTAAATTCCCTACTACTCCTCCCATTTTCCCACCCAATCCCCTCTTTTCCGCATCTCTCCCTCCCCTCCCACTGTTTTAACATCTCTCCCACTTCTCCCACCTTCTCCCTCCCACTCTTCCCCCTTCTCCCCTCCCTCTCTTCCCCCTTCTCCCCTCCCCACCTCCCCCTTCTCCCTTCCCTCCCTCTCCCCCCTCTCCCCTTCCCTCCCTCTCCCCATATCTATTATTTTACATCTCTCCCTCCCTCCACACCCCCATCCTCCCCTCCCCGCTTCTCCCCTCCCTCTCCTCCCTTTCCTCCTCCCCCTCTCCTCCTCCCACCACCTTTCGATTCCCCCCACCCCCACCCCTCTCCTCCCATCTCGTCCACGGCAACATACAGACCGCGTGGCTGTATCTGTCGCTTAGCAATAATAATATCGACAGTTATCGATACTTCACTCGCTAATTCCCCCACCCCCACCCCCTCCCCCTACCCCTCGCCGTAAGGTCGTCAGGCCCGCTGTCGGAACACGGGACTCGCGCCCTTGCTGGCGCTTTTCCTTCCCTCCCCCTCCCCTCCCCCTCCCCACACTCCTTTACGCGGCGCAGTTTGGTCTTTATTGACTCTGTTCCCCTCTCGCCTCGCTAAGTAGCCCTGAGCTGGAATTTTCTTCGTTTCAGAGAGAGAGAGAGAGGGAGAGAAGGACAGAGAGAGAGAGAGAAGGAGAGAGGAGACGAGAGAGAGAGAGAGAGAGAGAGAGAGAGAGAGAGAGAGAGAGAGGGAGGGGGAGGAGGGAGAGGAGGGAGGGAGGAGGAGGGAGGGAAGGGAGGGAGGGAGGGAGGGAGGGAGGGAGGGATGAGGGAGGGAAAAGACAGAGAGAGAGAGAGAGAGAACAGAGGAGAGAGAGAGACAAGGAGAGAGAGAGGACAAGGAGAGAGAGAGACAAGGAAGAGAGAGAGGACAAGTGAAGAGAGAGACAAGGAGGGAGAGAGACAAGGAGAGAGAGAGACAAGGAGAGAGAGAGACAAGGAGCGAGAGAGACGGCAGAGAGAGAGACAGGAGAGAGAGAGACAAGGAGAGAGAGAGACAAGGAGAGAGAGTAGACAGGACAAGAGAGAGAGAGAGAGAGAGAGAAGGAGAGGGAGAGAGAGAGAGAGAGAGAGAGAAGGACGCGGAGGGAGGGAGGGAGGAAGAGGGCGAGGGAGGGAAAGACAAGGAGACAAGAGACAAGACGAGAGAAGAGAACAAGTGATCATGAGAGAGAGTACAAGAGTGAGAGGAGACGAGACGAGCAGAGGCGGTGAAAAAAAAGATGGGAAAAATTGTCTGCTCTCGAGTGGCTGATGTCGTTACCTCTCGAGGTGAAAAGCGCAGTTTAGACCGCATTGTTGATTTGGAAATAGACGAGAGTAAAGAGGGAGAGGACAGAGAGGACGAGAGGGAGAGAGCGAAGATGGGAGCGTGGCGTGAGTGAGTGAGAGAAGAGGTGGAGGACGGACAGGAATAAGATATCAGGGAGAGAGAGGGGGACTGGAGGGAGAGGGAAGGGAGAAGATGAGAGGCAGAGAAGGAGAAGAGGGGGGAAGGGCCGGCTGAAGGATGTGTGGATCTTGTCTGGCGACTATGTGTATCCCGAGTATGTTGGTTCGACTCGCAACTTTGCCTATGTACACCTTGAGTAATGTGTATGTTATGCGTATTATCCTTGCCTATATATAGATAGATTAGATAAGGTTTATAAGATAGACTGATCTAGATATAGATATCAGATAGAGATATAGATAGTACATAAACTTTATAGATATAATAGATTGATAGATATAGATATAGATAGATTGATAGATTATAGATATAGATAGAAGAAATAGATATAGATATAGATATGAATAAAATTAGATAGATTGATAGATATAATTAGATTGATAGATATAGATATAGATAGATCGATAGATAGATAGATAGATAGATCGATGAACAAACCCCTCCGCGTGTGCATGCGTGCCTGCGCACCCGCGGCCCCTCATGCAAGCACCCCGTAGATTTAAGATTAAATCGCCGAGCAATATGCAGGCCGAGTAGAACCCCCCCTCCCACCCCCCCCCCCACCCCCACCCCTACCCCCTACCCCCGCTTCATTTTCGCCAGTGGCCCGCGCGAGGAAAACGCGAGAGGGGGCGGGGGGGGGGGGGCGGACGCTAAATTAATCATAGTCGCTAATGAAAACGACAGGTTGTAGATCCCCGATAAAGCGAGCGAATAAAAAACGGATGGTCGGGGCGGCCTTCGTTCGTCGGGGGGGTGCGGGTTGGGGATTTTTTTTTTTTTTTTTTTTTTTGGGGGGGGGATATAGCGGGAGATATTAATGTATGGAATGGATGTGTTATATATATGTATATATATATATAATATATAATATATATATATATATATATATATATATATAATATATGTGTGTGTGTGTGTGTGTGTGTGTGTGTGTGTGTGTGTATGTATGTGTGTCTATGTATGTGTACGTATATTTGTCTTTGTAAAAGGAATAGGATAGGAGAAAATAAGATTTAAAAATATAAAAAATAATAGATGGATTAGGACGAAGAGAGAGAGGAGGGAGTTGGGACGATAAGAACCCAATAAATCGGCCCAAAATGCAACACAGAGGGTGACGGGCAGTTATTGAGAGAGGAGGAGGAGAGGGAGGAGGAGGAGGGAGGGAGAGGAGGTGGAGGTGGAGGTGGAGGTGGAGGTGGAGGTGGTGGAGGTGGAGGTGGAGTGGGGTGGAGTGTGAGGTGGAGTGGAGTGGAGGAGGTGGAGGAGGTGGAGAGTGGAGGTGGAGAGAGGGGGAGGAGGAGGATGGTGACGTCAGAGGGAGCGTAAGAGCGTAGGCCGGGCTAGGGAAGGCTCCAAGTTGGCAGCGGTGGTAGCGAATGCCATGCATTACCTTAATTGCTTAACCTGCCTGGCACTCTGGCGGGGGGGATGGGGAGGAAACGTGGGTAGATGGGGAGGGAGTGAGAGAGAGAGAGAGAGAGAGAGAGAGAGAAGAGAGAGAGAGAGACTGGGGACTGGACAGGGAGGGGGGGGACATCGAACCGGAGGGAGGCGCACGCTATCAACACGAATGTTTGTGGCTGACAGTCTTCAGGCGGTCGCCCAGTCCACGATCGCCTCCCTCTTCCCTTCCATCAGGTCTCGCACTTCTCCCGTACCTCCTCTCCCACTTCTCTGTCTCCCCTACCTCTTCTTCATCTCTTCCTCTACTCCTCCATCTCTTCTCCCACTTCTCCGTCTCTTCTACCTCTTCTACATCTCTTCCTCTTTTCCTCTATCTCTCCTCCTATTTCTCTGTCTCTTCTACCTCTTCTACATCTCTTCCTCTTTTCCTCTATCTCTCCTCCTCCTTCTCCTCCACCTCCTCTCCCTTTTCTACTCTCCTCGTCCTCACCTCTCTCCTTCTCTCCTCCACCTCCTCTCCTCTCCTCCACCTCCTTCCCTCCTTCCTCCTTCCCCTCTCTCTCTTCCTTTGTATTTAAGCTTCTTTTCTAAACACTGGATTGGCTTGCCTTGTGGTCTCTCAGTCAGCTGACATGACATGGCAGCGGGACTCCCTCCTGTTTGCATGTCATCGCTGTGACCTTAAATGTACTTTTTTGTGGGGGTAATAATGTGTGCGTGTGTCTTGGCGTTGTCTTCTTGGTCTTTTTATTTTTATTTTCTTCCTGTTTGTCGTCGTCTTCTTTGTTTTCTTTTTCTTGTTATTATTATTCTTCGTATTCGTTTTCTTCTTCGTCTTCTTCCTCGTCTTTCCCTTCATCTTTTTTTTCTTCGTCGCCTTCTTCGTCTTCGTCTTCTTCTTTGTCTTCCTCCTCGTTTTCCCCTTCGTCATCTTATTTTTCTTCTTCTTCGTCTTCGTTTCCTTTTTCTTCGTCTCCGTCTCCGTCTCCGTTTCCGTGTTCTTCTTCCCCTACGTCATCTTTTTCTTCTTCTTCGTCTTCGTCTCCGTGTTCGTCGTCGCCTTCTTCATCTTCATTTTATCGCGTTGACTTCGAAAAATAGGGAATTGTACAACCAGCGAATGGGGAAGGATGGTAAAAAAAACGTCGATAAAGTAGAGAAACGGAAGAGGAAGGAAGACGCCATTTTTAATCGACTTAAACGGTCCTCTCAGACCCCATTAAGCGAAACGAACACGGGGATAACGTAAACGGAATAAAAGGAAGTGGGGAGTGGGGATAAAACAAGAAAAAGGGTAGAATAGAAAGAAGTGAAATGAAAGTTCTTAAAAAAACGAAGAAAGAAGAAAGAACGTAGTGGAAAATGGGAGAATAAAAAGAGGGAAAAACAACAGAAAAGAAGAGAAGAAGAGAGAGAGAAAATGAGAATAGAGTAAAAGACAAAACGGATAAATAGATTTCACTCGCCTTCAAACTTGCACAGCGCACCTAGCTTCCTCCTCCTCCTCCCTCCTCCCCCCCTCTTCCTGCCCCTCTCCTCCTCCTGCCCCTTCCCCTTCCTCCTGCCCCTGCCCCTGATCCTTGCTCCTCCTCCTCCTCCTCCTCCCTCCCCCCCCCCGACTCCTCAGCTCCTGCCCCCCAGCCTGCCTCCCTCCCCTCCACCCTCCTCCTGCCACTCCCCCTCTCCCCTCCTCCTGCCCCTGCCCCTCCTCCTCCCTTCTTCCTCCTCCCTCCCCCCCTCCCTTCCCTCCTCCTCCTCCTCCTTCCCCTCCTTCCTCCTTCCTCCTTCCTGCCCCTCCCCTCCCCTCCTTCCCCCCAGAGCCCGGACTCGACGTCGACCTAGATCAATGTAAAGATTAAACTTGTCGAATGTCAGATCACATGATACAACAGAGGCGGCCGTTCCAGACTCGCGGCAAATTTAGATATCGATTGGGTTGAATTTTTGGCGGAGGCATTTTTCTTTTCTTCTTCTTTTTGTTCTTCTTTTCCTTTTTTTTTCTCTTTCCTTTTGTTCTTCTTTTCTTTTTCTATTTCTTTTTTCCTCGTCTTCTTTTTCTTTTTCTTTTCTATTTCTTTTTCTTCTTTTCTTTTTTATTTCTTTTTCATCTTTTTTCTTCTTCTTTTCTTTTTCTTCGTCTTTTTCTTTTTCTTCTTCTTTTCTTTTTCTTCGTCTTTTTATTTTTCTTCTTTCTTTTCTCGTCTTTCTTTTCTTCTATTTTCTTCTTCGTCGTCTTCGTCTTCGTCTTCGCAGTTTTTTTCGTTCGTAGTGGCTGAGTTATGGTCGTTCTGACTGGGATTGGAGTCGTTCGGGTTATTTGGTCGTGCGTTTGTGGTATATTTGTGTCTTTATTATCTTTTTTGTGATATATTCTTGTTTATCTATTTTTTTATGTACCAGTGTTTGGTATTGTGTCTTTGAAATGTGATAGTTTTTGTTTTGGTTTGTTTTTTGTTATTTTTTGTGATATATTTTTGTTTATTTATTTTTTATATACCAGTGTTTGGTATTGTGTCTTTGAAATGTGATAGTTTTTTTTTTTTTTTTTTTTTTGTGGTATATTTTTGTTTATTTATTTTTTATATACTAGTGTTTGGTATTATTTATTTGTAATGTGCTAGTTTTTTCTCGTTATTTTTTGTTATATATTTTTGTTTATTTATTTTTTATGTTTGGTATCATTTCTTTGTAATGTGGTAGTTTTTTTTTTTTTGGGGGGGGGTAATATACTAGTGTTTATTTATCATCTTGATTTTGCTTGTGTGAAGGCCATAAAATTGGGAGTTTTTATATGCTGTTGTCATGATTCCATTTGTAGCTCATATTGTCCTGGAATTCCCGACCGGGTAGATTCTGGAATTATTTTACAGCGTGAAACTTCGGATTTTTTTTTGGAATTTCAATCAGGAAGGAAGACAGACCACTTAATGTAGTCTGTTTTGCAAATTTTTCATTCCTGCCTGGAATAATTGTTCCACGTCGAGCGCGATTAATGGAATTCAATATGACGATAAATATTATTGCGAAATCCCGGGCGCCTCATTTGGGCGGTTTGTCCGAAAGGCAAAATGTTGCCGGATAATCCCCCGACCTCGTCCGGTGGAATATTCTAGCAACTCTCCGGAGATTTACGATGATTGGTATTGATTGCGACGGCGATTAATATTTTCCCCAGCGCCGGGGGGAGCGGTCTCACTCGGTGCGCCGGCCGGGATAAACTCTACGGACAATGCTACCCGCGTTTCACTATCTCCGGCGCGGGGGGGGAGGGGAGCGTCCGGTCGTGTCGCGATTTACGGATGGTTATTTAAACCGGCGCGGGCCAAGCGGGGCGTGATTTGTGCGTGACGGCTGCAAATTTGGGTGGGTGGTGCGATATTGGGGAAGGGGGGAGATTGTGGCGAATATGAGTTGATATATATATTCCGCCGGACTCGCGAGGGACGGCGGTCGGATACGGCGGCGTCTCGTACGGTTATTTGCGGGGGATGCGTCCGAAGGGGGAGGGTTTTTTAGTGTTATTGTTGATTTGTGATTTTCTCTTTTTTTTTTACTACCGTCGGGTTTGATTTGTTGTAGCGTTATTCATCTTCTTTTTGTTCTTTTTTGGGGGGTGATGTATATATATATTTTTTATCTTCGATTTCATGTGTCGTATTCATCTTTTAATCTTTTTTCTTTTTTTTCTTTATAGGGGGGGAGGGTGGTAATTTATATATTTTTATCTCCATTTTCATGTCCCGTATTCATTTTTTTTTTTTTTTTGGGGGGGGGTAATTTATATATATATTTCCTCATTTCCATGTGTCCTATTCACTATTTTTCTCATTTTGTAATATATTTTTCCTTTTATTTCCAGGTGTGTGTTCTGTGACTCGAAAGGGACGTGCTGTTGAGGGCATGATGATGGTGGAAATAAATGACCGAAAAGGGAATGGGGAAAGTCGCCGATGGAAGGTAAGAAGGGGCGTGTCCTGTAAACAAACCGGTTCTTCGCAGTGCCAAGACCGGGAGCGTCAGAGAGTGCCAAGGAGTGCCACGTCCAGGGGGCTTCACAAGGACCGGGGGGCTGGGGGCCAAGACCGGAGCGTCAGCAGTGCCAAGGAGTGAGTGCCACGTCCAGGGGGCATAACAAGGAACCGGGGCTGGGGGGCCAAGACCGGGAGCGTCAGAGAGTGCCAAGAAGTGCCAAGGAGTGCCACGTCCAGGGGGCATAACAAGGACCGGGTTGGGGCGGGGGGGGGGAATGAACGGGCGTTGAACGTGGGAATGATAAATGGTGGGCTTGAGAACGTGGATTAAACGGGTGTAAAGCACAAGGGGTTTGTACGTGATGGATGGGGCAGGCATGGACACCGTCTGATCAGTGTTTTGAGGTGATTAATTACCGAGCGAGATTTACAGGTGTGCTATTAGTCATTTATCATACAATCGTCCACCTGGGAGTCGCGTGAAAATCGGGTATTAATTATCTTCGTTTTTTTCTTTCTTTCTTTTTTTTTTTTTTTTTTTTTATTATTATTATTATTTTTTTTTTTTTTTGTCATGTCAAATTGTGTATTAATTATCTTCGTTTTTTTCCTTTTCTTTTTCTTTTCTTTTCTTTTTTGTCATGTCAGGTCGTGTATTAATTATCTTCGTTTTTGTTTTTGTTTTGGTTCTTTCCTGTTCTTTTCTTTTTTCTTTTTTGTCATGTCAAATCGTGTATTAATTATCTTTTTTTTGTCAGATCGTGTATTAATTATCTTTTTTTTGTCAGATCGTGTATTAATTATCTTTTTTTTTGTCATTATGAGGAGACGATAGTTCGACAGAAAGAACGAGAGGATGAGATAGACAAGGCCGTGTTGTAGATATTTGGTGCAGGAGGAGGAGAAAAGGGATAATTAAAATAAGAAGAGGAGGAGGAGGAGGGAGGTGAGAACGGAAAGGGGAATAAGGATAGGTGGAAAGTGAATAAGGCAACATTGCAAGGAAAAAGGGATGGTGAGGGAGAGAGGTAAAGAGCATAAGAGGAGGAATAGGAGAGGATGGAATGAGGGAGACGGTTCGAAAAGCAAAAGGACGAGGGAAAGAGTGAAAGGGAGAAAGGTAGATAATTCAAAAGGAAAAGAAGAGCTAGGGAAGATGGATGGGGAGGAGATGACAGACTGAGGGAAGACACACTCACAGAGAAGAAGAAGAAATAAAGAAAAATACGGGGAGAGGAGTAGTAGAGCGATGAATAGAAACGGTAGATAAATGGGCGTAACATATAGCTTGAATAAGAAAAGAAAGAAATATAGAATAGGCAGAAAATGAAGCGAACAAAGAACAGACCGAATGTGGGAAAACCGAACAAAAGACTAAAAACAAAAGAGAGAGAGAGAGAGAGAGAGAGAGAAAGGAAGAAAGAGAGAGAGACAGAGAGAGAGAAGGAAGAAAGAGAGAGAGAGAGAGAGAGAGAGAAGGAAGGAAGAAGAGAGAGAGGGAGAGAGAGAGAGGAAGGAAGAAAGAGAGAGAGGGAGAGAGAAGAAGAAAGAGAGAGAGAGAGGAAGAAAGAAAGAGAGAGAGAGACCGAGAGGCTGAGAAAGAGGAAGAGAGAGAAAGAAAAGGAAAGAAAGAGAGAGAGAGAGCGAGAGCGAAGGGAGAGGGGTAGAAGGCACGGTAGATAAGCTCGTTTCCCCGAGCTTTGATCTCGCCAAGACACTCGCCCTCCTTTCGACCCCGCTGTCAGTTTGTCCCTGTTAAGCGGAGCGTGTGCGTGCTCGTCGACCTCGCGCGTGTGTGTGTGTGTGTGTGTGTGTGCGTTTGTTTGTGTTGCGTGTTTGTTGTGAGGAAGGTGTTTGTGTAGGTTTGTGTGTGTGGTGTGGTTGTTTGTCTGTGAGGAAGTTAGGTGTGCGTGCTCGTCGACCTCGCGCGTGTGTGTGTTTGTGTTGTGGCGTGTGTTTGTGTGTTGCTTGTTTGTATGTTTGTTTGTGAGGAAGGTGTTAGTGTAGGTGTATGTGTGTGGCTTTTGTTTGTCTGTGAGGAAGGTAGGTGTGTGTGTGTGTTTGTTGTGGCGTGTGTTTGTTTGTTTGTGAGGAAGGCGTTGGTGTAGGTTTGTGTGTGTGTGTGGGGGGGGGCTTTTTGTTTGTCTGTGAGGAAGTTAGGTGTGCGTGCTCGTCGACTTCGCGTGTGTGTGTGTGTGTGCTGTGGCGTGTGTTTGTTTGTTTGTTTGTGAGGAAGGTGTTTGTGTAGGCGTATGGTGTGTGTGTGTGTGGCTTGTTGTATGTGAAGAAGGTAGGTGTGTGTGTGTTGTGTGTGAGAAGGTGTTGGTGTAGGTGTGTGTGTGTGGCTTTCATTTGTCTGTGAGGAATGTGTGTGTGTGTGTGTGTGTGTGTATGTGTGTGTGTGTGTGTGTGTGTGCATGTATGTATGAGAGAGAGAGAGAAAACTATGTTTGTGATTGAGTATGTGTGGCTGTTTGGGGGGTAGGATTACTGTGTATGTATATTTGCACATTATGCAATATGTACACATTTTTTCTTCATTTGAACATATCCATGTATTTATTGCGTTCGTGTGCTTGCTTGGCGAACTCTCTGCCTGAACTGTGTGGGAGTTTTATGAAGCCTGTTTGTTGAATTGTTCTCTTGAACATTTCCGAAAAATTGTTCAAAATTGGACTCTCGGCGTAAATGTTTTCATACGCTCCATTGTTGCGTCTTGATGATCAGTTTCGTCGGGTTGTGTAATGCACGGAATGATTCATTGGATGGGCTGAATTATTAGAAAAAAAAAATCATTCGCTGTTTTTTTTTTTTTTTTTTTTTTTGCATAATAATAATAATGATAATGATAATAGTTGTAATAAGTTTTTAAAATTATAATAATGATAAAATACACGGAATGATTTTTTTTTTTTTTTTTTGGATCTGCTGAATTTTAAGAAAAAATCATTCGCCGTTTTTTTATATGATTATGATAATAATGTTAATAATAGTAGTAATGATTGTAAAAAAATATAATAATGATAAAATACACGGAATTATTTTTTTGGATCTACTGAATTATAAGAAAAAAAATCGCCGTTTTTTTTATATAATTATAATAATAATGATAACAATAGTAGTAATAATTGTAAAAATAAAAAATAAAAACTCTGGAATCTTTATTATTCATTTATTCATTTTCGGCCGGATTTCACCCTTCGGCCTTACCGATATTTTTGATTGATTCTGCAATAGTTCGAGGGAGAGGAGAGGAGAGAGGGAAAAAAAAAGATTAAAAAGTTTGCAGGGACTCGGCTTATCAGTCTGCATTTGCAAGTTAAAGAGTTGAACCCATGCATGATTATCATATTTGAAAGGTTTGATTTGTGCAATTTTAGGATTTTTTTTTTCATCTTGTTTTTTTTTTTTTTTTTTTCTTTTCTTTCTTTCTTTTTTTCCTTCTTTTTTTTTATCTAGATTTTTTAAGAACAAAATTCTTCCTCTGGCTTTTATTTTTATTTATTTTTTCTTTATTTATTTCTTTTCCGTTTAAAGATGATTTCTCTCTCGCTAGTTTAGCCTTTATCCGTACCTATTTACACACCTACCCCCACCCCACCCACCCCTATCTCATTCATTTCACTCACCCCCGCCTAACGTACTCTCTCTCTCTCTCTCTCTCTCTCTCTCTCTCTCTCTCTCTCTCTCTCTCTCTCTCTCTCTCTCTCTCTCTCCCTCTCCCTCTCCCCTCCCTCTCTCTCTCTCTCTCCCTCTCCCTCTCCTCTCCTCTCCTCTCTCTCTCCTCTCTCTCCTCTCTCTCACTCTTCCTCCCTCCCTCATCCCTCCCACTCGCTCTTCATCTCCCTCTATTTTTTCTCTCGCCCCTTTTCTCTTCCTTACTTTTGACTCCCTTCTTTCTCTCTCGCTCCTCTCTCCCCTCTCTCCTCCCTCTCTCCCTCTCTCTCGCCCTCGCTTCCGCTCCCGTCACTCGCTCTTTCGTCAAACTCGTTGCTCACTTCTCTCTGTCATTCTCGTTCTTTCTCTTCTCGCCCTGTTTCTCTTTCTCTCTCTCCCCCCCTTCTCTTCTCTTCTCTCTCGCCCTCGTTCATCTTTTTCTCACTCTCGCCCTCGTCATCTTCTCTTTCTCTTTCTCTCTCGCCCTCGTCATCTCTTTTTCTTTCTCTCTCGCCCTCCTCCTCTTCCTCTTTCTCTCTCGACCTCCCCCCTTCTCTTCCTCTTTCTCTCTCGCTCTCCTTTGCTTCTCTTTCTCTCTCGCCTTCCTCTCCTCTTCCTCTTTCTCTCTCGCCCTCCCCTCCTTCCCTTTCTCTTTTTCTTCTCGGTCTGTCATTCTAAATCTGAAGCCCGTGATCATTTTTTTTTCTCTCTCTCTATCACTTTCTTTCTGTTTTATCCTGTCTGTCTGTCTGTCTGTTTGGCAGTCTGTGTCACATGTCCCTCAGTCACTCTTTCTCTCACTGTTACTCTTGGTTTAAACCCTCTCTCTTTCTGGCCCTCTCACTCCTCACTCTCACCCTTCCTGACTCTTACCCTTGATCTCATTCTCACTTTCACTCCCTCTCTCCCTCACTCTCACCCTCGTTCTCATTCATCCTCACACTCACTCATCCTTACTCTCACACATTCTTACTCTCACTCATCCTGGCCAAAGAAAGAAAGGAAGAAGCAAAGAAAGGAGAAAGAATTAGAATGAGGAAGAGGATAAGGAGGAAGAGTAGGAAAAGAGATAAGAGAGAGTGAGATGAGGAAGCTGTAACGATGATGATGAGAAGAAGAAGAAGGAGAAGGAGAAGAAGGAGGAGGAGAAGGAGAAGATGGAGGAGGAGATGAAAAAGAAGAAAGAGAACAAGAAGAAGAAGAGGGAGGAGGAGATGAAAAAGAAGAAAACGAAGAAAGAGAAGGAGAGAGGAGGACCAGCAATAATGATAGGGAGGAGGAGAAGGGGCAATAGGCTCATTCCCATCATCATTCCTCCACACGCATCGCCATTTTCATAATTTTGCAATTAATGTTTAGAATCATTACGTCGTGCGTGCGAGTGGAAATGAAAATGTCATCCTTGAAAATAATTAAAAGAAATAATTATACGGTTATAAATTACAACATGACAGTCTGGTCCATGTAAATTAGATGAGAATTGATGAATGCAGGCCCGTGGGCGGCGTGGGCGGGTGTGTGTGTGTGTGTGTTTGTGTTTGTGTTTGTGTTTGTGTGTGTGTGTGTATTTCATGTACGTGTGTGTATTCATGTACGTGTGTGGTGTATTCATTGTACGTGTGTGTTATTCATGTACGTGTGTGTATTTGTTACGGTGTGTGTATTCATGTACGTGTGTGTTCATGTACGTGTGTGTATTCATGTACGTGCGTGTATTCATGTACGTGTGTGTATGAGAATTGATGGTTACAGGTCCT
Organism: Penaeus vannamei; assembly: GCF_003789085.1. Lineage (NCBI taxonomy): Eukaryota > Metazoa > Arthropoda > Malacostraca > Decapoda > Penaeidae > Penaeus > Penaeus vannamei. The sequence continues at coordinate 247,968 of NW_020870783.1, read as the reverse complement.
CCTCTGTGGTGTGTGGCCATGTGCGTGTATGTGTATGTCTGTGTGTACGTGTATGTATGTACGTATGTGTAAGTAAATGGATTAAAAAACATTCGTGTAATTCCCAAGCTTAGAAACGCTTCCGCATTCAAGAGAAGGAGCGGATTAATTTGATTATATTAGATTCATGTTGTTCTTCTCCAGATGTTTACTCGGGTTCAGTCCGCCTTCAATGCAGCTCACAACGGGGACCGAATTAAGATGGGAGTGAAGATGGGGGAGTGAGCGTCGAAGGGGCACCCGGGGGAAGCGAGCGTCGAAGGGGCACCCGGGGGGAAGCGAGCGTCGTCGAGAGTCGGGGGCAAGCGAGCGTGGAAGGGGTGCGAGACTGAGTTTTTTTTTTTTTTTTTTTTTTTTTTTTTTTTTTTTTTGCGTCCCCCGATCTCGTTTTCCTTCTCCCCCCCCCCCCCCGTTTTTTTTTTTTTGGCTTTTTTCGTTTTCTTTTTTTCTTTGAAGCGAGGTTTTTCGCTGAAATGTGCGGCGGGCGACTTGCTTTTAATTAGAACTTGTATGGTGTTTGTGGGTTGTGGTGGGGGGGGGGTGCCTTTGCTTTCTTTTTTTTTTTTTTTTTTATATAGATTAGGCGAAAGTTGACGACTTTTTCTTTCGAGGGGTGGAGGGAGTTTTATTTTATTTTTTATTTATTTTTTCCGCTTTTGTCTCTCTCTCTCTCTCTCTCTCTCTCTCTCTCTCTCTCTCTCTCTCTCTCTCTCTCTCTCTCTCTCTCTCTCTCTCTCTCTCTCTCTCTCTCTTTTTCCCCCACCCTCACCCTCGCCTACCCCCCCCCCCCATTTTTGTAGGATTGTGTTTAGACAGCAAACATAATTTCTCATTTGCTGTCGCTTATTGAATTAAGAATTTAATTACACGGTGGATTATTAAGCCCGGGGCAAAATGCAGATGAAGGCTTTGGGATGTCATGCGATAGAAAGAGAAATAGCGGAGGGGATGTTATGACTGTCAGGGCCCTGGCATACCTCGGAGAGAGGGAGAGGGGGGGATGGGGGGCGATAAGGGCGACGGTAGCACGGGAGAGTGCGGGATCGCCGACCTTCGCGCCTCCGCTTGGCTGGAGGCGGTCTCTCGCTCTCTTAACGTCGCCCTTTCTTCCTCCGGAGTAGAGGTCGATTAATAATGTGTCTAAACGCGACATGACCTTATTGCGAAGAGGAGGAGGGGAGGGGGAGAAGGAGGAGAGAGGGAGGAAAAAAATTGGTGGTCCTCCATTTGAGAAGAGAGAGAGAGAGAGAATGAGGAAGAGAGAGAGAGAGAGAGAGAATGAGAAGAGAGAGAGAGAGAAGAGAGAGAGAGAGAGAAGAAAAGAGACAGAGAATGAAAAGAGAGAGAGGGGGGAGAGTAAAAGAGTATTGGATGTTTTGCGTGTGTGTGTGTGTGTGTGTGTGTGCGTTTTCCCAGATCAACCCTGTGAGTACTTATTCTCGCTTCTGTTTGCGCTCGTGTTCCTCCCCATCTGTTTGTTGACTGAACTTCTTCTCGTCTCCCGTGTTTTTTTTTTTTTTCTTGATTTACGGTGTTTTTCTCCCTGTCTAGTCGTATTATTTCTCTGCTCTTCTCTCTATTTTCGTGTTTCTGTTTTTCCTCTTTTTTCTGTCTTGTATCTCTATTCCCTGTCTCTTGTCTCTCTTGTCTTCTCTTCTCTTTTATCTTCTCTTCTCTCGCCCTCTCTCCCTCTACCATATCCTTCCTTCCCCTACCTTCCCCTCTCTTCCCCTCCATTCCTCTCCCCCCCTTTTTAAGGACATCGCTAAGACATCAATGTTTAACGCTGGGGGTCAGGAAGGGGTTGGGGGGGAGGGGGGGAATGGCTACTTTGTTTTGTGCGAAATGAGGAGGGAAGGGGAGGGGAGGGAGCGAGAGGGAGGAGGGAAGGGGAGGAGGGGAGGGAGGAGGGAAGGGGAGGGAGGGAGGAGGGAGGGAAGGGAGGAGGGAGGGAGGGGAGGGGGAGGGAGGAGGGAGGGGAGGGTAGGGAGGGGAGGAGGGAAGGGGAGGTAGGGAGAGGGGAGGGAGGAGGGAAGGGAGGGAGGGAGGAGGAGGGGAGGGGGAGGGGAGGGTAGGGGAGGGAGGAGGAGGAGGAGGGGAGGGAGGAGGGAGGGAGGGTAAGGGAGGAGGAGGGGAGGGAGGAGGGAAGGGAGGGAGGGAGGAGGGAAGGGTAGGGAGGAGGGAGGGAGGAAGGGGAGGGTAGGGAGGGAGGAAGGGAGGGAGGAAAGAGGTAAAGATAGATGGAGGTAATTGGTTAGTGGGGATAGGAAAGGGGGTGGGGAGGGAGAAGGATGGGGGTGAGGTAAGTGGATGAAGGAGAGGAGGGGGAAGGAATAAAGGGGATGGAAAGAGAGGGGAATAGGTATAAAGAAGTTAGGAGGAAGGGGAGAGAGAGAGAGAGAGAGAGAGAGAGAGGAGAGGAGAGAGGGAGGGAGGACAGAAAGAAAAAATGAGTGAAAGAAGAGTGAGAAAGAAGAATGAGAGAAAAAAAAGATACGAGAGAACCCAGAGACCGAGAGAGAAATAGAGAAAAGGAAAGGAAATAGGCAATGCAGAAGGAAAGGACCGGGAAATGACTGACACGCACAAAAAAAGAAGAAGAAGGAAGGAAAGAAAGAAAAAGGAAGGAAGGAAAGAAGGAAGAAGGAAGGAAGGAAGGAAAAGAAAAAGAAAGAAGGAAGGGAAAAGAAAGGAAAGAAAGAAAGGAAGGAAGGAAAGAAAGGAAGGAAGGAAGAAAGAAGGGGAAAGAAGGAAAGAAGGAAAGAAAGAAAAAGAAAAAGAAGGAAGGGAAAGGAAAAAGGGAAAAAAACAGGGGGTAAAGGGATGCACGCACGTGGGTAAAAAAGCAACCCCTTTGCGGAATACGTAATGAGTTCAAGAATTAATGAGGGGGTGTTTGTGCGGCGAAGATCAGGCCAAGGAGAGAGAGGAGGAGGAGGGGGGGCAGGGGAGGAAGGAGGGAGGGGAACAGGAGGGAAGGAGGGAAGGGAGTGTGTGAAACGGAAGAAGGAAGGAGGGAGGGACGGAGTGAAGACAGGAGAGGAGGGGTGGGAGCGAGGGAAGGAGTGAGAGACAGGAGAGGAAGGAAGGAGGGAGTGAGAGACAGAGAGGGATGGGTGGGAGACGGGGATGGAGGGGAGGGTGTGAGAGACAGGAGGGAGGGGTGGAGCGAGGGACGGAGGAGAGACAAGGGGAGGAAAGGAAGGGAGGGAGGGTAGGAGAAGACAGGGGAGGAAGGAAGGAGGAGGGTAGGAGAGACAGGAGAGGAGGAGGGAGGGTGGGAGAAGACAGGGGAGGAAGGAGGGAGGGACGGAGTGAGAGACAGGGGAGGATGGGTGGGAGACAGGGGATGGAGGGAAGGAGGGGACGGAGTGAGAGACAGGGGAGGAGGGGTGGGGACGGGGGAGGGAGGGTGTGAAGAGCAGGAGAGGAGGGTTGGAGACGGGGATGGAGGGGAGGCGTGTGAGAGGACGGGGAGGATGGAGGGGAGCGAGGGAAGTAGGAGGATGTGAGAGACCGGAGAAGGAGGGAGGGAGACGGGGAAGGTGGGAGGGAAATGAGAGAGACAGGGGAGGAGGGAAGGAAGTGAGAGACAGGGGAGGAGGGAGGGAAGGAGTGGAAGACAGGAAGAGGGGTGGGAGAAACGGGGATGGAGGGCAGGGTGTTGAGAAGACAGGGGTAGGAGGCGGGAGAGACCGGAAGGGGGGAGGGAATGAGAACGGGGAGGGAGGGGTGGGAATGAGAGACAGGGAGGGAAAGGAAGGGAAGGAAGTGAGGGACAGGAGAAAGAGGGAGGAGGAAGGAGAGTGAGAGACAGGGAAGGAGAGAGTGGGAGACGGAAAGTAAGGTGAAAGAAACATGGAGGGAGGGAGAAAGAGAATAAGGAGAGGGAAGCAATAGGGAGGAAGGGAGAGAGAGGAGGGGTGAGTAAGGAAGGGAGAGATACAGGCAGGCAGGCAGGGAGGGAAGGAGGGAGGGAGAGGCAAAAAAGTAGGGAGGGTTAGAGAGAGGCCGAGAGACAGAGACAGACAGAGCTAAACATAGAGAGACAGACAGACAGACAGACAGAGCGAGAGAGGAGAGCGGCAGAGAGCCCCCCCTCCCCCCCTTTTCCATTCTCCCAACATGTGGCACGGAGGCGGCTTGGCGCGAGCAGGAGGCGCTTAGCAAGGGGATTTAGATAGGATTATGGCCTCTCGTGGATGGCGGTTTCATCATCATTATCAGCATCGTGTGTGTGGCTGGCTGAGGTTGTGAGGTGGTGTGTGTGTGGTGTCTGTCTGTCTGTCTGTCGTGTCTTTGTGTTTGTGTGTGTGTGTGTTTGTGTGGAATTCTAAAGGTGCGTAAAGCGTGGTGTGTGTTGTGTCTGATCCTGTCTGTCTGTCTGTCTGTCTGTCTGTCTGTCTGTGTGTGTGTGATGTGGTTGTGTAGATTCTAAAGGTGCGTAAAGCGTGTGTGTGTGTGTGTCTGTCTGTCTGTCTTTCTGTCTTTGTGTGTCTGCTGTTGTGTTGTAGGGATTCTAAGGTGCGTAAAGCGTGCGTGTGTGTGTGTGTGTCTGTCTGTGCTTGTGCGTGTGCGTGTGCGTGTGCGTGTACGTGTACGTGTGTGTGTGTGTGTGTGTGTACAGGGATTCTAAAGGTTAAGCTCCCGGTTGTTCCCAGTATTTTTAGTATAATTATTCCGAAGTAGTTTGTAGTTGGAAGTTTTTTTTTTAGTTGGCAGGTAGATTTTGAGTCTAAAAGAGGACAAGATTTCCTTCGTATGTACGTGTAGTTAATAAGTGCAATTAAAGACCATTAATATAGGTAATTTACGCAATTAGAAAAAAAAAACATACGTAGTCATGGAATGCAATGAAAAACAATCCAGTTCATTTTGTAATTAGAAAAAAAACAATAATATACTTGAATAATGCAATTATAGAAAAAAACCATTCATAATATATTCAGTTTATACAATTATAATCCAGTAATTAGGTTACCAATCATTAGATAAGTCGCTCTTTTTTCTTTTTTATTTGATTAATTGTATGCCTCGATGATAATGACTTTCTGAATTTAAATCACTTTATGATATAATTTCCAAGATAACAAATGTCGGACGATGATGCTTAATATTTTCTTTTGTGCTAATTATCATCGTTTTAATCACCATTTGTCGTCATTAGGATCAGGGTCTAATTAGTGGGGCTTAAGAGCATGTAGTGGAAGGGACGTTGTTTTAATGAGGGTAATTAACGGGCTCATTTAATGAGGATGTTAATGTGTTGCTGATGATTGGGCAACAAGGAGGCCGGGAGAGATTGGGCGTGCGTGCGTGCGGTGGCGGTGGGCTTCTGGGGTTTCTGTTTGGTTTCTGTTTGTTTGGTTTCGTTTTGGGTTGTTTGGTTCCGGTTTTATTTTGGTTTCTTTTTGGTTTGTTTGGTTTCGTTTTTTTTTTGTGGGGGGGGGTTATTTTGTGGTTTCCTTTTGGTTTTGTTTGGTTTCTGTTTGGTTTGTTTGGTTTTTTTTTATGTTTTGGTTTTGTTGTTTCTTTTTGGTTTTTTTGTTTCTTTTGGTGTTTGTTTCGTTTTTTTTTTGGGGGGGGGGTTATTTTGTGGTTTCCTTTTGGTTTTGTTTGGTTTCTTTTTGGGTTTGTTTGGTTTCGTTTTGGTTTTACTTTTGTTTCGTTTTGGTTTTATTTTGGTTTCGTTTTGGTTTCTTTGGTTTCATTTGGGCTTCGTTTTGGTTTTATTTTGGTTTCGTTTTGGTTTCTTTGGTTTCATTTGGGCTTCGTTTTGGTTTTATTTTGGTTTCTGTTTAGTTTGTTTGGTTTCATTTGGGTTTGTTTGGTTTCGTTTTGGTTTTTGTTTGGTTTGTTTGGTTTTATTTTGGTTTCTTTTTGTTTGTATGGTTTCATTTGATATCTTTTGTATATTTTGGCCCGAGTTCCAAGGTCGATTTATTTATTTATTTGTCTGTTCATCCTTGTTCATCTATCTATCTTCATTTTCGCGTTGCGTCTGTACACCTGTCTCTTTTCGTGCGACCTCCAAGAAAGAAAAAAATCTGTTACTATGTTCATAAAAATTACAAAACTTAAAAATGCTTTGCGTAAGGGATTATGGTTCAGTTTTATGACGTCATTCGGACATAGTGGATGCGATCGTGGTCATTCTTACATGTGTGTGTTTTTTTTTTTTTTTTTGGAGATAGACGGTTTTGCTTTTTTTTTTTGCTTGAGGGGAAGAGAGAGAGGGCGGGGAAGATAGACAGAGAGAGGGCGTGGAGGAGGGGGGGGAATAAGGCTTTTAGAGAGAGGAGAGAGAAGAGAGAGAGAAGAAGACAGAGAGAGAGATGAGAGAGCAGGAAGAGAGAGAAAGAGAGAGGAAGGGAAAGGGAAGAGAGAGAGGAAAAAAGCGGCGAGAAGGAGAGGAAAAAGGGAAAGAGAGAGATAGAGAGAGAAAAGGGAAAGAGAGAAGAGAGAGAGAGGGAGAGAGAGAGAAAGAGGAGAGGAAAGAGAGAGAGAGAAGAGAGAGGAAAGGAAAGGAGAAGAGAAGAGAGAGGAAAAGGGAAAGAGAGAGAGAGAGAGGAAAAGGGAAGAGAGAGAGAGAGAGAAGGAGGAGAGAGAGAGAAGAAAGAGAAGCAGAGGGAAAAGGGAAGAGGAGAAGGGAGAAGAGAGAGGAGGAAAAGGAAAGAGAAGAGAGAGAGAGGAGAGAGGGAAAAGGAAGAGAGAGAGGAGAGAAGAGGGAGGAGAGGGAGAGAGAGAGAGAGAGGAGAGACTAAGAGAGAAGAGAGAAGACACGAACAAGAGAGAGAGAGAGGGGGGGAGGGAGTAGGTGCTATAATGCGGCTAGTCTGACCCTGTTTCTTTGCCGTGTCGGTGGTAAGAAAGAGAGAAAAAAAAGAAAGTAAGAAAAAGTAAGTAGGTAAATCGGATTAAAATCAAGGTTGCGGGAAATGGAACGAATACTCTTGTTGTTGTTGTTGTTTTGTTGTTTTCAGGCTTGGATGTTTTTATTTCTTTTTTTGTGTTAGGGTATTAGGCATTGTCTGTTTATTGTTTGTTTATTTTTTGGTATTTTTGCTTTGTCTGTGCGAGCATTGTTGGGTCCGTTTTATCTGGTTTCTAATTTTCTTTCTTTTTTTCTTTTTTAAAATTCCAAGAAAATCTTAAGGAGAGACTGGCTTGTGGTTTTACGTTTGCTCTCTCTCTCCTCTTTTTTTCCTTCTTTCTTATTTCTTTTGTTCTGTTTAGTCTCTCTCTCTCTCTCTCTCTTCTCTCTCTCTCTCTCTCTCTCTCTCTCTCTCTCTCTCTCTCTCTCTCTCTCTCTCTCTCTCTCTCTCTCTCTCTCTCTCTCTCTCTCTTCTCTCTCTCTCTCTCTCTCTCTCTCTCTCTCTCTTCTCTCTCTCTCTCTCTCTCTCTCTCTCTCTCTCTCTCTCTCTCTCTCTCTCTCTGTTCTGTTCGTTCTGTTCTTCTCTTCTTCTCTCACTCTCTCTTTTCTGTTCTGGTTTATAGTTTTCTCTCTTTTAGTGTACATGACCCGTTTCCACAATTGTATTTTATCTATTTTATCCTATTCTTTTTTATTATCAATTAATGTTTTTTTTATTATTTATTTTATTTTATTAATTAATTTAATTTGTTTTTTATTGTTTTATTGGTTTTGTATTTAATCAAATGATGTTTTATTATTTTATTAATTGTTTTTAATATTTTAATTGATTTTTTATTTTATTAATTGGTTTCAATACTTAATTGATGTTTTTATATTTTGTTAATTGTTTTTATATTCAATAATTGATGCTTTTATTATTTTATTCATTGGTTTTAATATTTAATTAATTGATGTTTTTATTATTTTATTAACTGTTTTTGAGAATTGATGTTTTTATTATTTCATCAATTGGTTTTAACACTTAATTAATTGATGTTTTTTATTATTTTATTAAATAGTTTCGATGTTCAACTAATTGATGTTTTTTTATTATTCTATTAATTGATTTTTTTATTATTATTAATCGACATTGCTTCCGACGCGTGACGGTCTCCACCTGTCGCTTGTTAATCGGACGCTTCGTGTCTCCCGCCGCGACTTTTAATTACTTTGGCAAAAGGAAAACGATAAAAGAGAGGGAGAGAGAGAGAGAGACGAGGGGGGGAGGGAAGAGGGAGAGGAGAGGGGGTGAGGGGAGGAGGGGGTGGAGAGGTGGAGGGAAGTGGAGAGGAGAGGGGGGAGGGAAGAGAGAGGGGGAGTGGTGGAAGGGAAGAGAGTAGGAGAGCAGGGGGAAGAGGGAGAGGGAGAGAGGGGGAAAGAGAGGAAAGGAAAAGAGGAGAGAAGAGAGAGTGAGGGGGAGAGGGAAGAGAGAGGAGAGGGAGAGGAGAGGAAGGGGAGAGAGAAAAAAAAAGAAAGAGGAAGATAGTTGTAAAATGAAAGAAGAAAGGAGGGCTAAGACGATAACTGAGAGAGAAAATGAAGAAAGAAAGGGAAAGACGAGGGAACGATAGCTATGAGAAACGTGACGAGAGAAAATAGCAGAAAAAAAGGATAGTGCAAAGAACAAGAGAAAGAAGAATAAGGCGAGAAAACGACGAAAATTATAGCCAAGAAAATAGAAGAAAAAAATAGTGCAAAAAACAAGAGAGAGAATGATAAGGCGAGAAAAAAAACGAAAATTATAGCCAGAAATCGAGAGAGAAAGAAGACGAGGCAAATAGCAGTAACAAATAGAAGAAAGAAACAAAGACAACACTCGAAAGAAGTACAAGATCAGATAAATGCGGAGATAAGGAGAAATGGGATAAAAAAAGTTCCCTCGCCTCGCATTCGCCAAGGGAGTCGAGTTTGATGGACTTGAAGAGGATGTGAACGAGTCGATCCTCCGTCTTCGTCCCTTTGCCTTGCTTGGCTTCGGCTTTGGCTTCGGCTTCGACTTTGACCTTGGCTTCGGTTTAGATTTTGACCTCGGCTTGGGTTTCGACTTTTCTTTGACTTAGACTTCTTCCTTGACCTTGGCTTCGACTTTGACCTCGGCTTCGACTTCTTCGATCTTTCCTTGACCTCGGCTTCGACTTCTTCTTTGACCTCGGCTTCAACTTCTCCTTTGACCTCGGCTTCGACTTCTTCTTTGACCTTGGCTTCGACTTTCTTGACCTCGACTTCGACTTTCTATTTGACTTTCCTTCGACTTCTTTGACCTCGACTTCGACTTCTCCTTTGACCTCGGCTTCGACTTCTTCTTTGACCTCGGCTTCGACATTGACCTCGACTTCATTTCGACCTCGACACTGACCTCGAGTTCGACTTCCTTCGCTTTTTCTTTTGATTATCGGGAAAGTCGGGTCCAATTAAGACATTTCTCGGAGTGTCTTCTCGGCGCGGTCCCCCCCCCCTTTTTTTTTCTTAGGGGGGGATGGGGGGGGAAGGGTTCATGGAAGAGGATTTCTAGGTATTAGTGTTATTGTTATTGTAGATATCATTATTTTATTATGTTGTTATTGGCATTTTTGTTATATTTTCTTTTCTTAGTATTTTTTTGTGAGCGCGCGTGTGTTGTGTGATGTTGTGTTGTTGCGTGTGTGTGTGGTGTGCGTTGTGTGTGCGTTGTGTGTGTGTGTGTGTGTTGTGCGTGCGTGTGTGTGTGTCGTGTGTGTGTGTGTGTGCGTGTGTGTGCGTGTGTGTGTGCGTGGCGCTTGTGTGTCAGTCTTGAATTATGAATTCTCTCTTGTCTCCACCTCCTACTAATAGTATTTAAGTTTTTATTTATATCCTCTCAGTTTCTCGCAAAATCCCTTAATTGAACAAGATATTTTTTTTAACGATGTTTATGATGTCGTTGCATGTTTTATTGCGCTCTAATTGAAAACTGTTGCAAAGATGTCGTTGCCTGGATGACGTATCGTTGCTCAAGTCTCGTTTAATATCGCGTCAGGGTTGCAGGCGCTCTTTGTTTGGTTTTTGGTGTGGGCGTGTGGGCGGGGCGTGTGGGGGGGGGGTGGGCGGGGTGGGCGGCGAAAGGGGGGCGGTGGCGCGAAGGGGTGTAGGCCGCTCTTTGTGTTTTGGTGTGGCGTGTGGGGGGGTGGTGGGGGGCGGGCGTGGACGTGGGGGGCGGCGAAGGGGGTTTGCCGCTCTTTGGGTTTTGTGTGGTGGGCGTGTGGGGCGGGTGGGCGGGTGGCGGCGAAGGGGGCGGGTGGCGGCGAAGGGGGTGTAGGCCGCTCTTTGTGGTTTTTGGTGTGGGCGTGTGGGGCGGGGGGGCGGGGCGGGGGGGTGGACGTGGGGGCGGCGAAGGGGGTTTGGCCGCTCTTTGTGGTTTTGGTTGGGCGTGGGGCGTGTGGGGGCGGGGTGGGCGGGTTGGACGTGTGGGGCGGCGAAGGGGGTGTAGGCCGCTCTTTGTGGTTTTGTGTGGGCTGGGGGGCGTGGTGGGGGGGTTGTGGCGGGCGGGCGGGTGGCGTAGTGGGGGCGTAGGAGGGCGGGAGTGGAAGGGAGTGGGGGGGGCGAAGGGGCTGTTGGCCGCTCTTGTGGTTTGGTGTGGCCTGTGGGCGGTGGTGGGGCGGGCGGGCCGGGTGACGTGGGGGCGCAAGGGGTGCCGCGCTTTGTGTTTATGGTGTGGGCGTGGGGGCGCGTGTGGGGGCGGGGTGGGCGGGGTGGTAAGTGGGGGGGCGAAGGGGGTGTAGGCGCTCTTTGTGGTTTTGGTGTGCGTTGGGGGGCGTGGTGGGGGCGGTGGGTGGGGGGGCGTAGGGGCGGCGGGGTGGGCGTGGGGGGCGGGTGGACGTGGGGGACGGCGAAGGGGTGTAGGCGCTCTTGTGGTTTTGGTGGGCGTGTGGGGCGGGTGGGGCGGCGGGGCGGCGGGTGGACGTGGGGGCGCGAAGGGGTTGGCCGCTCTTTGTGGTTTTGTGTGGGCGTGGGGGCGTAGTGGGGCGGGGTGGGCGGGTGACGGGGGGCGGCGAAGGGGAGTAGGCCGCTCTTTGTGGTTTTGGTGTGGGCGTTGGGGGCGTGGTGGGGGCGGGGTGGGCGTGGGGGGCGTAGGGGGGCGGGGTGGGCGTGGGGTCCGGGGTGGACGTGGGGGCGGCGAAGGGGGTGTAGGCCGCTCTTTGTGTTTTGGTGTAGGGCGGGGGGCTGGGGGGCGGGTGGGCGTGGGGGGGCGTAGGGGTGGGGTGGCGTGGGGGGGCGGGGTGGCGTGGGGGGCGGCGAAGGGGGTGTAGGCCGCTCTTATGTGGTTTTGGTTGGGGCGTGGGGGCGTGTGGGGGGCGGGGTGGGCGGGTGGAGCGTGGGGGCGGCGAAGGGTTGTAGCCGTCTTTTGGTTTGTGTCGTGGGCGTGGAGGGGCGGGGGCGGGGGTGTGGGGCGGGCGGGATGGGCGTGGGTGTATATGGGGGGCGGGTGGGCGTCGGGTGCTATATGGGGCGGGCGGGTGGCGTGGGGGGCGGGGGTTTGGGCGTGAAGGGGGGTGTAGGATGTGGGGTATGTTTGTGTGTCTTTGTGTGTTTGGTTGTGTGTCTGTGTGTGTGTATGCGTGTCGTGTCTGTGTATGTGTTATGTGTGTGTCTGTGTTGTTATATGTGCGTGTCTGTATATGTTATCTATGTCTGTGTCTGTGTGTGTATGTGCGTGTCTGTCTGTATGTCTGTGTCTTGTGTATATGTGCGTGTCTGTGTATACGCGTGTCTGTGTCATTGTATAATCGCATTTTGTATGTCTGTCTTTCTGCATGTGTACGTGTTTCTCACCTGCCCCTATCCCTAAAACATCCCGTTTCCCCGTGTATGTGTCCCTGTGTGTGCAGTCCCAGCAGTGTGCATCAGCGTGCGGGATCCTTGCAACATATCCTGCAACATTCCTCCCGCCTTCCGTGCGTTGCTTCGTTGCCTCGCCTCTCAGACACCACATTGCAAGCGACACGCGAAGCAAAACCGCGTTGCAGTTCACTTTTAGTCCGTCTCGCCGCCCATTGCGAGTGGGCGTCCGGGGAAAAGAAAGGAGGAGAGAGGAGAAGGTGTGAAGAGGGGGTGGGAGGGCGGGAGGGAGGAGATGGTGGGGTGGGGGGGTAGGGGAGGTCCGCATTACAGGAGGGCGGTCAGAAAAGAAATAGGAGGGAGGGGGGGAGGGGAGATGGATGGGTGGGTGGGGGAGGCCGCCCATTGCAGAGTGGGCGGTCCGGGAAAAGAGGAGAAAGAGGGGAGGGGGGGAGTAGGGCGGTGGGGGGGGGGGGAGGCCGCCCATTGCAGGAGGGCGGTTCCGGGAAAAGAAAGGAGGAGGGGGGGGGGGGAGATGGGTGGGGGGGGGGAAGCCGCCATTGCAGAGTGGGCGGTCGGGAAAAGGAATAAGGAGGGAGGGGGAGGGTGGGAGATGGGTGTGGTGGGGGGTGGGGGGGGGGAGGCCGCCCATTGCAAAGAGGCGATCGGGAAAAAAGAGGAGGAAAGGGGAGGGTGGGAGATGGGTAGGGGGGGTGGAGAGGAGGGGGGAGCAGGTATGGGGGTGGGAGGGAGGGGGAGATGGGTAGGGGGGTGGAGGGGTAGGGGGGGGGGCGTTTCGATTTAGAAATGGGATTAAGATTATTATATTTTTACCATTTTTTTTCATAAAAGATAAAATGATTAGGATAAAAGATGATAATGATAAAAAAAGAATATGTTTAGATAATGGTAATCAGGGGAGAGTTTGCTCAGAAAGTGTTGTCTGAGCATGTGGGATTGGTGGAGTGGAGTGGTTGGTGGAAGGATGAGGTGGATTGCGGACGCCAAGAAAGGGCGATGGATTGCGGACCAGGTGGAGGTGGTATACGGGTGGACCAGAAAGTGGATGTGGATTGTGGATGGACCAGGAAGGGTGGAGGTGGTATACGGGTGGACCAGAAAGTGGATGTGGATTGTGGATGGACCATGTAAGAGTGGAGGGGTATACGGGTGACAGAAAGTGGATGTGGATTGTGGAGGAAGGGAGGGTGGATTGATGTGGATTGTGGATGGACAGGAAGGGTGGAGGTGGTATACGGGTGAGACACGAAAGTGGATGTGGATTGTGGATGGACAGGAGGGTGGAGGGTATCGGTGGACCAGAAAGTGGATGTGGATGTGCATGGACCAGGAAGGGTGGACGGGTGGACCAGACAGTGATGTGGAATTGCGGATGGACGACGGAGGGTAGAGGTGGCTTTACGGGTGACCAGGAAGTGGATGTGGATTGTGGATGACCAGGAAGGGTGGAGGTGTTGTACGGGTGGACCAGAAGTGGATTGGATTGCGGATGACGAGGAGGGGTAGAGGTGGTTTACGGTGACAGGAAGTGGATGTGTGTGATGGACAGAAGGGTGGAGATGGATTACCGTTGGACCAGGAATGGGGAGGGATTGTAGGATGGGACGAGGAAAGGGTGGAAGGTGAATCGTGAGTGTAAGGGAAAGTGGAAGTGGATTACTGATGACCAGAGATGGTGGAAGTGGATTGCGGATGGCCAGGAAAAGAAGAGTGGATCAGGAAGTGGATCGTCGATGAACAAGAAGGGGATGTGGATTGTGGATTTCCAAGGAAGGGGTAAGTGGACTTGGGATGGCCAGGAAAGTGGATGTTGGTATGTGGATGACATGGTGGAGGTGGATTCGCGTTGCCAAGGAAGAGGGTGAATAAAGATGGTGGTTATACATGCAGCGTTGGATACAATATAGGAAGAGAGATCAAGTGTTAGGTAAGAGAGAGAGAGGAGGGAGAGAGAGAGAGACGAGAGCGAAGAGCGAGAAGAGCGAGAGCCGAGAGCGAGCGAGAGAGCAGAGAGCAAGAGCGAGACGATCGAGAGAGAGCAGAGAGCGAATGAGAGCGAGAAGCGACGGAAGAGCCGAGAGCGAGCCGAGAGCGAGAGCGAGAGAGCGAGAGAGCCGAGAGACGAGAGCGAGAGAGCGAGAGCGAGAGAGCGAGAGCGAGAGAGCGAGAGCGAGAGGCGAAGAGCGGAGCAGCGAGACGAGAGAGCAGAGCGAGAGAGCGAGAGCGAGAGAGCGAGAGCGAAGAGAGCGGAAGCGAGAGCGAGAGCGAGAGAGCGAGAGCCGAGAGAGCGAAGAGCAGAGAGAGCGAGAGCGAAGAGAGCGAGCAGGCGAGAAGACGAGAGCGAGAGAGCGAAGCGAGAGCGAGAGCGAGAGCGGAGAGCGAAGCGAGAGCGAGGAGAGACGAGAGCGAGAGCGAGAGCGAGAGCGGCGCGAGAGCGAGGAGAGAGAGGAGAGGAGAAAGAGGAGAGAAGAGAGAGAGAGAGATCGAACAAGTGAGAAAAGGGAGAGCAGCAACAACAGAGACAAAGAGAATTTAGGGACAAAGAACAAATGGATACCAATTACGAAGCGGACAAACAGACAAGCAGATAAGAGACAATGAAAGTGTGATAACGAAACCAAGAGAGACGGAGAACAGAGAGAGTGAAAGCGATAAAGACGGAAAAATGAGAAACGAGAATAATTGATTCCCGAAAGGATAAACCGACAGACAAACAAACTGGACAGTGAGACTAACCAGATAGACACCAAAACTAGACAAACCAAGACAGACACAGACAGACTAACCAAACAGACAGACAGACTGAATCGACAGACAAACAAACAAACTGGACAATGAGACAAACAGACTAACCAGATAAACACAGACAGACAGACAGACAGACTAACCAGATAGACAGACTGACTGACATACTAACACAGACAGACTGACAGACTAACCCAGACAGTCAGACAGAGAGGCAGACTCACCCAGACAGAGGGACACACTAACCCAGACAGACAGACAGACAGACACAAAACCACCCAGAACCGACAAACCAACCAACCCAGACGGAACAACCGAACCAACCCAGACAGGACAACAGACAGACAGACAGATCAGACACAACGGGAGAGGCGACCCCCCCACCGACCGACATCCCGCAAAGGAATTCTTATTTATCACCAAAAGATGACGAAAGTAAACCAACCAGACAGACAGAAACTACCAACCAACCAGACACACAGACAGACAGACGGGAGGCCGACCCCCCACAACCCGACATCCCGCAAGAGATTCTAATTTATCACAAAGGAGAAAGTAAACGCGCCGAGGAAAGTGTTTCGGCGCGATAATGAAATGCTTATATTAAGGGATCTTTTAGCGGGGAATTAAGCGGTGAGGGGGAGGGGGGAGGAGGACTTCTGGGTGGAGGAGGAGGAGGGGAGGGGGAGGGAGGGAGGGGAGGAGGGGAAGGGGAGGGGGGAAGATGAGGGGAGGAAGGAGCGGAAGAAGAGGGGGAAAAGGGGAGGAGGAGGAAGAGGATGGGGTGGGGAGAGAGGGAGGGGAAGAACGAAGGATGAGGAAGAGGAGGGAAAATGAGTTTAAGGATGAGGAGAAAAAGAGGAAAGAAAAGGAAGGAGCAGGGGAGGAAAATGCAGTAGGAAGAGTTGAAATGGAAGAAAGAAGAAAGAACCCGAGGTCGTCTCTTATAGACATTGACATGCTGAAGGAAATCTTCTCTTTTGCTCGTGCTTTTCTTTATGCTCTCTCCGCTCGCGTCGCTGCGAGGATGCTCTCGTAGCTCTCCTCATCGTCAATTACTCTAGTGCGTCTCTTCTCTCTCCTCTCTCGGAATTCTCTCTCTGCGTCTCTCTCGCGTCTCCATTCTCATCGGTGGGTGTCACATACTCATCTCCGACCCTCTAAGCGTGCATAGCGGAAGATACAGGATAGCCCTCTCTCTACATGTACTGACGTCTTAAACTACATCTCTACTCATCTCTCTATGCGGTCTCTAAACTCGNTTTGGTTTGGTATTTTTGTGAGTGGTATTTGTGTGTGTTTGTGAGTGGATATTGTGTGTGTTTGTGAGTGGGGTATTTGTGTGTTTGTGATGGGTAATTGTTTGTGTGTTTGTGAGTGGATATTTGTGTGTTTTGTGGTGGGTATTTGTTTGTGTGTTTGTGAGTGGGTATTTGTGTGTTTGTCTGTGAGTGGGTATTTGTGTGTTTGTGAGTTGGTATTTGTTGTTAGTGGATGGGTATTTTTTGTGTGGTTGTGAGTGGGTATTTTTTGTGTTTGTTTGTGTGTTTTTTGTGGGTATTTGTTTGTGGGTGGGTGGAGGAGTATATGTACGTGTTTGTTTGTTTGTTTGTTGACGTGTAAGGGAGTGGGTGTTTTTTGTATGTTTGGTTGCTTGTTTGTGTGTGTGATTAGGTAAGTAATTATATTCTAGAAGTAGGCCAAAATCTACAATCCATGTATCTTTGATAATACATTAATAATTCAATAAAATAGAATTCTCTTATAAGTATATCTTACTGAACACAAACAAATCAAAGAACATCACAAAAGATTGTTTCTCCTTCTTTATGTGCCATAGAAGGACACAATAAAGATATTGTAAGGCCAGTAATAATTTCCCCAATCGTAAAAATAGCTTTGTGTCCCCTCCATACCATTCGTTTTCTTTGATTAATTGTTAGTGTCAATTGCCAGACCATTTCTCCGTTATCAGAAAACTAGTCCCCTTTTATCTTTCGAAATCTCGTGGAGATAAGCCACGTCTCTCTTTCATTCGCTGGCTCCCTCTTTCCCTTTATCTGTCTTTCTATTTATTTCTGTGCTTGTAGTTGCGTGGTTGTTTGTTCTTATCTCTGGTATTGTGTGCGTTTGTTTGTATTTGTCGGTCTGACTCGGTTTATTTCTCTTTGTCTCTCTCTTCTTTCTTTCTCTCTCTCTCTCTCTCTCCTTCTATCTCTCTCTCTCTATCTATCTATCTATCTCTCTTTCTCTCCTTCCCCCCTCTCTCTCTCTCATGGGCGCCCGTGCACTCTCCCACTCATTCTCTGTCTGTCTGTTTGTCTAGCTGTCTCTCTGCCAGTCTCTCCACCTCTCCTCTAATCCTAGTGATTATAATTCCTCTCATCCTGTCAATTCCCTTCATCATCAACCTCTTATTCCCAATCCCTTCTTTACCCAAGACTCCCACCTATCGATATGAAAGTAAAAACAATATAAAATACACCCAGACACAAAGGGAAGGACAAGAAGAAGGAAAACACACCCAAAAGTCCTCGGGAAAAATCCGGGAGCGAGGAGAGCGTGTGCTGGCGAGTCCCCAATTCGCCATCCAGCAGTCAACACCGTCAGACAAGTGTTGACTCAGTTGATGGAATGCTCGCGTCGGTTCTGACTGTAATTACAAGGGATTTCGGGTTGGAAATGACTCCTTTTTTTAGAGTGGGAGTGTGGGTGTGGGGGGGGGGGTTGTCATCCTCCTCTTGCTGGGAGAAAAAAACTTTCTTGAGAGATGGGACGAGGACACCAGAGTGAAGGATATGTCCTCCTTTTTTATAGAGGAGATGGGGGGGGGGGGGATCATCCTCTTGCTGGACCCCCCCCCTTTCTTTTTTGAGAGACCAGAGCGAAGGATAGTCCACTTTTTTATAGAGGGAGGGGGGGGCATCCTCCTCTTCTGGCTGCTCCCCCCCCCTCCTCCTTTTCTTTCTTGAGAGACGGGACGAGGACACCACAGAGAAGGACACGTCTCCTTTTTATAGAGCGAGGGGCATCCTCCTCCTCTGGACCCCCCCACCCCAGAGCCAAGGATACGTCCCCCCCCCCTTTTTTTATAGAGGGAAGGGAGACATCCTCCTCCTCTTGCTGGACCCCCCCCCCCACCCACCCACCCTACCCGCCCACTTCTTTTCTTGAAAGACACGCCAGCGAGGACACCAGAGCTAAGAATACGTATCGCCTTGAAGTGAGGGTCTTGAGCACTTAGTTCCTGCATGTGACCTGCTTAAGATTATTCCTCGGGGGGGGGGGGGGGGGGGAGGGGGGGGTTGGAGGGTCTTACGTCACTCTTACTCTGGGGAATGTGGTCGTAATGGGGCCTGGATGTGTCGGTGTGTGGGTAGGTGTGTGGGTTTACATTTTCTCTGTGTGGGAAGATTTTTTTTTTTTTATTCTTTCATTCTTTGTTTCGATTTTTTCTTTATTCTTGTTGCTTTTGTTATTATAGTTGTTGTTCTTTTAATTATCACTGCTGTTGTTAACATTATTATTGCCATCATAATCATATCCTATATTATCATCATCATTATTTTTTATTATTATCCTTATTTTCATTAGTCACTATTATTATTATTATGATAGTGATGATGATGATAATGATGATGATGATGATGATGATGATGATGATAATGATGATGATGATGATGATGATGATGATGATGATCATCATCATCATCATCATCATCATCATCATCATCTTTTTCTATTATTTTCCCCACGATTACTACTACTGC
>NW_020870783.1:222183-224683 GCF_003789085.1 Penaeus vannamei | reverse complement strand
AAATGGAAAAGATAGGAGAAAGGGAGGGAGAAGAAGTAGAAAAGAAAAAGAAAAGGAAGAAAGAAAAGAAATAAAAGGAAAGAAGGGGAGAGGACGGAAGAGAAGAAGGAGGATGAAGACGAAGAAGAAGAAATGAAATTAGAGAGGGATGACGATGACGATAATAATGATAACGAACAGGAGGAGAAGGAGAAGGAAGAAGAAAAAGAAGTGGCAAAAGGAGAAGAAGAAGAAGATAGAGAGGGCTGGGAGGAGAAGGAGGATGAAGACGAAGAAGAAGAAATGAAATTACAGAGGGATGACGATGATGATAATGATGAACAGGCGGAGGAGAAGAAGGAAGAAGAAAAAGAAAAGGCAGAATAGGAGAAGAAGAAGAAGAAGAAGAAGATGGAGAGGGCAGAGGAGAAGGAGGATGAAGATGAAGAAGATATGAAGTTAAAGAGGAATGACGATGATGATAATAATGATAACGAACAGGTGGAGGAGAAGGGAGAAG
Organism: Penaeus vannamei; assembly: GCF_003789085.1. Taxonomy (NCBI): domain Eukaryota; kingdom Metazoa; phylum Arthropoda; class Malacostraca; order Decapoda; family Penaeidae; genus Penaeus; species Penaeus vannamei. Next base: position 224,184 of record NW_020870783.1, on the reverse strand, counting down.
AAAAAGAAGTGGCAAAATGGAGAAGGAAGGAGGAGAAAGCGAAAGGGTAGGGAGATGAGTAGGAAGAGAAGAAAGGATAGAGGAATTGATTGAAGGAAATGAAGGAAAAGATGAAGAAGGTAAAGGAGGAAAGGAGATTAAGGAAAAAGAGAAAATGAGGAGAGGAAGAAGATGGAGAAAAGAAGACAGAGAATAAGTGGGAGAAGATGAAGAAAGAGAAATAACAGATAAAGAAAGAATAAAAAAGAGAACAAGAAGAAAGAAAAGAAAGAAAGAGGAGAATAAAACAAGAAGGAAACAGACGAAAAAGAAAAGAAGAAGAGAGAATGAGCCAAAGAATAAAGAGACAAGGAGAGACACGCCCAAAAAAGTCCTCAAGGAACAAGAGCCAAAAGAAATTCCAGCGTAGAAGAAAGAAAAGAAGAAAAAAAGAAAGAAAGAGAAAGAGAGAGAGAAAAAGAAACTAATTAATAGACCGAAGAGACAGAGATCTCTGGTGATCTTGCTTCCTGGAAGATCCTCTCGACATTTTTCTTGAGTTTGAAACGAGTCAGGTGACTTGTCTTTATTTTTGCACCGGTTGCTCTTTCTTTCTATCTCTCTCTTTTTTTTCTTTCTCTTCTTTCTTTCTTGCCTTTCTTTTCCTCTTCTCTCTCTCTCTCTCTCTCTCTCTCTCTCTCTTTTCTTTCTTTCTTTCTTTTCTTTCTTTCTTTCTCTCTCTTCTCTCTCCTCTCTCTCTTTCTCTCTCTTTCTTTTCTTTCTTTCTTTCTTTCTCTCTCTCTCTCTTCTCTGTCTTTTCTTTCCTACTCTCTCTCCCTCTCTCTCTCTCTGTCTCATCTGATTTTTGTATTTTTCTGTCTATCCATGTAACCACCAAACACACACACACTCGCGCGCGCACATATTCATATACATACATACATAGAGAGAGAGGGAGAGAGAGACAGAGAGAGAGAGAGAGAGAGAGAGAGAGAGAGAGAGAGCGAAGAGAGAGAGAGAGAGAGAGAGAGAGAGAGAGAGAGAGAGAGAGAAGAGAGAGAAAGAAGAGAGAGAAAAAGAAGAAAGAGAAGAGAAGAGAAAAGGGAGAGAGAGAAACGAAAAAAGAAAAAAGAAGAGAGATAAAAGACGAAAAGACAAACTTTGCAAGATCCATTTACATCCATCGTTGTTATACATCTTCTTCAAGCAGACGTCTGGGCGGACCTTCACCCAAGACGGGAAAGTTAAGTCGAAGTCGCTCTATGCACATTCCATAGCGGGGGAAGGGAGGTCGGATTGGAAGTATGTGCAGGAAATATATCTCATCTGGAACTTCGAGTGAATATTCCGCTGGTATGAGGAGACGTGGAAGAAAAAAAAGGATAGAGAGGGGAAAGATAGGGAGAGATAGGGGATGGGAGAGAAAGAATGGACAAAGACGCAGCATTAAATAGATTGATAGAGGTGTTCTCTTCCAAGTTCTCTCATAACTCCGGTGCTTTTACCATGAGTGCGGTTAATTCTTCATACTCTCCCTCTCTCTCTTTCCTCTTCCGGCTCTATCCCCCCCCCATGTCCCTATCTCCCCTCTCCCGTGTCCCTCTTTCCACTTTCCCCTCCCACGTCTCCTTTCTTCACCTTCCCCCCATATCCCAACTCGCTCTCCTATCCCTCCGCCTCTCCCGCACTCCCTCTTTCCCACCCCTTTGTTCCCTTCCTACTCCCCCGTCCCATCCCCCTTCCTCCCTCCTCCTTCCCCTCCCCTCTCACGCCCCCCTACATTTCCTCCTTCCCCTTTCCTAGCCCATTCTGCCTTCCCTTCCCCCTCCTTACGCCCTCCTGCTTCCCATGTCCTCTCCCTCCTTCCCCTTCTCCCTCCACCGTCTTCCTCCTATCCCTCCCCCCATCCTCCCTCCCCTCCCCGTCCCCACTCCTTATCACTTCCTCAATGTCCCCTCCTCCTTCCCCTTCCCCTCCTCCCGTCCCTCTCTCATTCTTCCCCCCCCGGTCTCTCCCTCCCCA
>NW_020870783.1:207183-209683 GCF_003789085.1 Penaeus vannamei | reverse complement strand
AACTATTGGGATTATTGTTCGTGATCATGAATTTTGTGGTAAAGGTATATTGTCTATGTCTTTTTTATGGTCTATCATGGAAGTTCTTTATGGTTAAATTATCTGTATGTCCTTCTGTTCAGTATAGTATTTCCTGTGTAATTCTAAAGCTATTTGTATCCATCTTTCTAGACCCTCTCTTCTGCAGTTCAGATGTTGTTCAGTCATTAATCGTTGTTTGTTATATTTCGAGGCTGCAAGGGTCTTTCATTACAGTACAAGGGGAGCTGTGTTCAATTCATCTTGCTTAAGGGTCGACCCAGGCACTAGGTTTTTGCGTTCAGGTGGTTATTGGTCAACTCTTACCCCCCTCTCGTTTCACTCGGACTCATTCCTCTTCTTTTAACGTGTTGCCTACGTGGGATAGAGAAAAGAACTGATACTGATACAATTACAGAAACGTAGATGGTTATTTACACAAAGACAGAGACGCCACCACACACACACACACACACACACACACACACACACACACACACACACACACACACACACACCAATACACAATACACACACACACACACACACACACACACACACACACACACACACACACACACACACACACACACACACACACACACAGCACAACACACAACACATACAAACACAAACACACACACACACACTATATATATAAACATAGTATATGTTTATGTATATCTGGGTTTTCTTTCTCTTTCAGTATATCCATGTGCATGTGTTTGTATACCAGTCTACGGAATAGAATACACAAAAAGCAGCTGGATTTACACCTGCAATTACCTTGGACGAGGTCAATCTCAGCGGCTAATGATCACTATCATCTTTTTCATTCTGTAATTCACGGAGATCCTTAACAAACATATTCTAGACTAAATGACCTTTATGCAAACGCAACCCAAGGTCTAGCGTCATGAATTAAAATTACGAACACACAACATTAACATAACCATACGTTTCGACAGCTTTTGTTTCCGCCGTAAAAAAAAGACGAGACAAAAATTCTGGTCTTGCTCGGAATTATGAAACAGCTGGAAACGCATTAAAGTAATTACCATCGTCAGAATTACGTCCCACAGGCCCTGAGGGTTCGGGATAAGGTCCCTTGAACAGAATCTGAACTGGGAGACGACTTACCTGATGATAGAGAAAAAGAAAAAAAAGGAAAGAAAGAAAAATGAAAAAAAATAGAATGAAATGGGAAAAAAAAAAAGAAAAAGGAAAAAAAAAAAGAAAAAGAAAAAAAAAAAAGAAAATGAAAAAAAGAAAAAAAAAGAAGCAGAGAAAAGGAAAAAAAGAACAAGAAGCGAAAATAAACAAAAGAAAATGAGAAGAAAAGTAAAACATGGACACAATATAAAATGAAAAATATCTATAAATACTCGAAAGTTCACACACTCACACACAACACACACAAATACAGGTACCTAATCATTTTTTTCCTTCAAAGACCAAAAGTCAAAAAAAGAAAATAAATCAAATTACGGAGTAAAGATTAGCCAATCAACCCTGAACCCGCAAGGAACCGGCCAGCTCCTCATCCTTTGTATTTAAGTATCAAAAAAAAAAAAAAAATAAAAAAATAATAATAATAATAGATAATAATAATAAAAAAAAAGAAAATAAATTGGAAAATGAAAACGTCTTGGCTCGCGGGGTAATCTTGAGATCCTTTGGTGTCTGAGTGGGAAAGATGGTCTCAAAAGGGAAGTAATTATTCAGACGGGTATTCCAATTTCTGGAGACGACTCTGTGCTTCGTTGTATTGGCAGAAGTATCCTTTGTTTTAGCTTTTCGTGTTTTTTTTTTTTTTTTTTTTTGTCTCACTTTTCGTTTTTTTTTTTTTATTCTTTCCGTTTAGGTTCTTAATATTTCCCCCCTTTTTTTTTTTTAATTCGTTCCTTTGTCTTCTTTCTCTCTCTCTCTCTCTCTCTCTCCTCTCTTCTCTATTCTCTCTCTCTCTCTCTCTCTCTCTCTCTCTCTCTCTCTATCTCTCTCTCTCTCTCTTCTCTCTCTCTCTCTCTCTCTCTCACAAACACACACATTTTATCTTTCTCTGTATGTCTCCCTCCTATGTCCTCTTCACCTCTCTCTCATCTCTTCTTTCTCTTTTTTTCTAAATTCCTCCCTTCTCTCTCTCGTCTTTTTTCTCTCATTCTTATTCCCTTCTTCGGCTTCTCAAACTACCCCATTCTTATTCATCTCCTTCTGGAAAAGTTCCGAGAATTATTGTTCTCCGCAAACGTCAGTCTCTCCCTTTGTCTTAAACTTATTCTATGAATTCTTTTATTGCAAGGGGATTACTCTCTTTTTCTTCCTTTCTCTCTCTCTCTTTCTCTTTTGTTCTGTCTGTTTGTCTGTCTGTCTTTCTGTTGGTTAGTCAGTTCGTTTGTTTGGTTTTGTTTTTCTCTGTGTCAGTGTCTGTGTTTGTGTGTCTGGCTGTCTGTCTGTCTGACTGTTTCCTTCCCACTACCTCTCT
>NW_020870783.1:199683-202183 GCF_003789085.1 Penaeus vannamei | reverse complement strand
AGTGTGTCGCCCGCGAGGTGATGGCCAAACCCCCGGGGCCAGACAAACCCTTATTGTCACTGTCACTGTCTGTCTATTTGTCTGTTTGTCTGTCTGTCTGTCTATGTGTATAGCTATCTGTCTATCTGTTTGTTTATTTATCTATCTCTCTGTCTATCTGTTTATCTATTTTCTATCTCTGTCTATCTGTTTATTCATTTATCTATGTATCTCTCCATCTGTTTATTTATCTATCTCTCTATCTGTGTATTTAATTATCTCTCTCTCTATCTGTTTATTTAATTATCTATCTCTCTATCTATCTATTTATTTATTTATTCATCTCTCTGTCTATCTGTTTATCTATTATCTATCTCTCTATCTGTATTTATCTATCTCTCTATCTGTTTATTTAAGTATCTATCTCTCTATCTATCTGTTTATTTATTTTTTGATCTCTCTGTCTGTCCGTGTATCTATTTATCTATCTGTCTATTTTATTGATTGATCTATCTCTCTATCTATCTGTCTATTTTATTGATTGATCTATCTCTCTATCTATCTGTTTATTTACTTATCTATCTCTCTATCTATTGTTTATTTATCATCTCTCTTATCTATCTATCTAATTTAATATCTCTCTGTCTATCTATCTATTTATTTATTTATCTCTCTGTCTATCTGTTTATTTACTTATCTATCTATGTGTCTTATCCATCTACCCCTTTCGAGAGTGTGCCGCCCACGAGGTGATGGCCAAACCCTCTGGGCCAGACAAACCCTTACTGTCACTGTCATTGTCACTGTCTGTCTATTTGTCTGTTTGTCTATCTGTCTGTCTGTCTATGTGTATATATATCTGTCTATTTGTTTGTTTATTTATCTATCTCTCTGTCTATCTGTTTATTTAGTTATCTATCTCTCTATCTATGTTTGTTTATTTATTTATCTCTCTCTCTGTCCGTGTATCTATTTATCTATATTCTATCTTTTATTATTTATCTATCTCTCCAGCTATCTGTTTATTTATTCATCTATCTCTCTGTCTATCTGTTTATTTATTCATGTATCTCTCTGTTCACCTGTTTATTTATTTATCTATCCCTCTATCTATCAGTTTATTTAATATCTATCTCTCATTCTATCTGTTTATGTAATTATCTATCTCTTCATATATCTGTTTATTTAATTATCTATCTCACTAGTTCTCTGTTTATGTATTTATCCATATCTCTATCTCTGTCTTGTTGTTTTATTTATTTACCTATCATCTCTCTATCTATCAGCTTATCTATTTATCTGTTTATCTATCTATCAACTCATATACCTCAATCTATTCTACCTCTATCTATCTATCTACCTACCGATCTATCTCAATCCATCTACCTATCCATCTACCTATCCATCTATCTCCACGTCTGTCCGTATTATTCCAATCTTTCCTCTAATTCCTGATCGTGTTCATGTTTGTGCTCAAGCGCGCCCGTGTGTTTGTGCAGCATCTGTATAACCGCACCAAGGAAATATCCATTTGGACGCCCGCGCTGGTCGTCATTCACGGGCGGACAAGGAAGGGAAGGACGACAGGTTATAATGGGCGAGGGGAGCGGGCGAGGGGAGGGGGCGGCCGCGAGATGTCCCGAGCAGAGGGGAGGCGAGGAGGGAAGCAGGGAGAGGGAAGAGTTGATGGAGGGAAATACATCAAATATCGGGGCGGGAGGTGGGTGGCAGCCTCATGAACGGAAATCGCCTTGATGTTTTATATATATGTATATATAATATATATATATATATATATATATATATATATATATATATATATATATATATATATATATATATATATATATATATATATATATATATATATATATATATATATATATATATATACACAATACACACACAAATGCAGAGAGACTGACAGGTAGACAGATAGACAGACAGTACACACACACACACACACACACACACACACACACACACACACACACACACCACACACACACACACACACACACACACACACACACACACACACAAATGCAGAGAGACTACAGGCAGACAGAAGACAGAGAGACAAGGCAAACAAACAGAAAAAAGAAAAAAAAGAAACTTATTTCAAGAAGCGAATAAAAAAAAAATCATTTAGAAAAAGATCACAAAGTCAGATTAAAGTAAACAAACAGTGAAGTGAACTCATCCCATCGCACACTGGATCTTAAATACTCTCGGAGATTCAATGCCAAAGCTAACACGGGAAGAGCGAGCACGGGAGAGATTTCCCTCATCTCAGACCCTCATTTAGAACAATTCTAAGAACACGTCAAACAAAAGTTCTGATTCCGCTAAGAACACGTCAAACAAAGGTTCTGATTCCGCGGGTGCTTGCTGTTGGTTATGTAAGACAAACCTCATTACAGCTAACGAGATGCTTGTTGCCAATGCTTGATGTTTCATGTATTGGATCGATCTGGGCGGTGCTTCGTGTGTTTGCTTTGGCGAGGGTGCAAGTGTGGTT
>NW_020870783.1:187183-189683 GCF_003789085.1 Penaeus vannamei | reverse complement strand
AAAAATACTAAGGCCTATTAGAAAAAAAATTCCAGTTTCTCATTAACTCCCACATCATGATTTTTTTTTTTTTTTTTTTTTTTTTCCAAATGTTTGACAAAAATGCGTCAAAAGAGCCGCCCGTTCACAAACATACATCAGAATCGGCAAAATTCAACAGTGAACGGTTTGAACGTTTCTCGAGCCGTTGCGTCGAGCCTGCAGGGGCGGAGGGAAGGGGGGGGGGGGGGGGGGGGGGGGGTGTCTAGAGAATTTCCTGGTGGGGGGGGGGTGAGGTGGGGGGGGGGTCTAGAGAATTTACCTGGGGGGGGGGCTAAGAGAATTTCTGTGGGGGGGGTCTAGAGAATTTCCTGGATGTTGGGGGCGGTGGTCTAGGAGAATTTCCTGCTGTGGGGGGGGGGTCTGAGAGAATTTCACTGGTGGGGGGGGGGGGGTCTAGAGAATTCCCTGCGTGGGGGGGGGGTGTCGTAGAGGTATTTCCTGGTGCGGGGGGGTTGTCTAGAGAAATTTCCTGTGGGGGGGGCGTCTAGAGAATTTCCTGGTGGGGGGGGTCTAGAGAAAATTTCCTGGTGGGGGGTTGTCTAGAGAGTTCCTGTGCGGGGGGCGTGTCTAGAGAGTTTCCTGGGTGGCGGGGGGTGTCTAGAGAATTTCCTTTGGTGTGGGGGGGTGTCTAGAGAGGTTTCCTGGTGGGGGGGGGAATCGGTGTCTAGAGAAAATTTCCTGGTAGGGGGCGGGGTGTCTAGAGAATTTCCTGGTGGGGCGGGGGGGTGCTTGAGAGCAGTTCCTGCGTTTGAGCGGGGGTGTCTAGAGAATTTCCTGGGTGGGGGGGGGCGGTGTCTAAGAGAATTTCCTGGTGTGGGGGGGGGCTGTAGAGAATTTTCCTGGGTGGGGGGTCTAAGAATTTCCTGGTGGGGGCGGGCGGTCTAAGAGAATTTCCTGGTGGGGCGGGGTCTAGAGAATTCCTGTGGGGGGGTCTAGAGAATTTCCTGGTGGGGGGGGTCTAGAGAATTTCCTGGTGGGGGGGGGGGTCTAGAGAATTTCCTGGTGGGGGGGGGGGGGGTCTAAGAGAATTTTCTGGTGGGGGGGGTCTAGAGAATTTCCTGGTGGGGGGGGTGTCTAGAGAATTTCGCTGGTGGGGGGGGGGGGGTCTAGAGAATTTCCTGGTGGGGGGGTCTAGAGAATTGTCCCGGTGGGGGGGGGGTGTCTAAGAATTTTCCTGGTGGGGGGGGGTGTTTCTAAAGAATTTCCTGGGGGGGGGGGGTCTAGAAATTTCCTGGTGGGGGGGGGGGTGTTTCCTGTCTAGAGAATTTTCCTGGTGGGGGGGGGTCTAGAGAATTTCCTGTTAGGAGGGGTCGTTGTCTAGAGAATTTCCTGGTGTGGGGGGGTGTTCTAAGAGAATTTCCTGGTGGGGGGGGGGTCTAGAGAATTTCCTTGTGTGGGGGGGGTGTCTAGAGAATTTCCTGGTGGGGGGGGGGTCTTAGAGAGGTGCGGGGGGGGTTGTCTAGAGATTTCCTGGTTGGGGGGGGGGGGTCTAGAGAATTTCCTGGTGGGGGGGGGTCTAGAGAATTTCCTGGTGGGGGGGGGGTGTCTAGAGAATTTCCTGGTGGGGGGGGGGGTCTAGAGAGAATTTCCTGGTGGGGGGGGTCTAGAGAAATTTTCCTGGGGGGGGGGGGGTCTAGAGAATTTCCTGGTTGGGGGGTGTCTAGAGATTTCCTGGTGGGGGGGGGGGTCTAGAGAATTTCCTCTGGTGGGGGGGGGTCTAGCAGAATTTCCTGTTGTGGGGGGGGGTGTCTAGAGAATTTCCTGGTGGGGCTAGGAATGGGGTCTAGAGAATTTCCTTGGGTGGGGGGGTCTAGAGGAATTTCCTGGTGGGGGGGGTCGGGTCTAGAGAATTTCCATGGTGGGCGGTGGGTCTAGAAGAATTTCCTGGTGGGGGGGGGGGTCTAGAAATTTCCTGGTGGGGGGTGGGGCGCTAGAGAGAATTTCCTGGTTGGGGGGGGGTCTAAGAGAATTTCCTGGGGGGGGGGTGTCTAGAGAATCAGAGAATTTCCTTGTTGGGGGGGGTGGTCTAGAGAATTTCGCTGGTGGGGGGGGGGGGTCTAGAGAATTTCCTGTGGGGGGGGGGTCTAGAGGATTTCCTGGTGGGGCGGGTCTAGAGAATTTCCTGGTTGGGGGGGCTAGAGAATTTCAGAGGGCAACAACAATAAATCGGGGGGGGGGAGGGAGCCTAAAAGGAAAAAAAAAAAATCAAGGCTGTCCACTTCAGTATTGTTATTGTACGGTTACATATTGTTTACGTTTCCCACTTGCTTTTTGTTGGCCACATTAAAGCCTGGGCTGGTGTACTTTTCAAGTGGTAGGCTAACACACGGAACACTAGGATGTTTGCCGTACACTTAGTCAGAAGTTGGTGCTTCTAGCTCTCTACAGTGAACATAGCAGTGTTCTTCTGTGTTGTAATTAGCTTTAACTAGCACCACAAACTTCTTACAATGCAACG
>NW_020870783.1:162183-172183 GCF_003789085.1 Penaeus vannamei | reverse complement strand
TATATGACACGTACTTCCATCCCCTAGCTCCTTCCCCTTCATATTTTCCAAAACGCACTGTAACCGTTATCGCTCGCTTGTAATAGCTCTCCTCCATTGGAATATTCGCTGTTTCCTTTCTCATAGATCTGACCTTCGACATATTCTTTTCTTCTTCCATTATCTGCCTCCAAGAGATATTTCTTACACCCCCCCCCCCTCTACTGTATATATGTAATAACATTCTCGGAGTTATTCTTAGCCACTCCCATGGTCTGTGAGTATTCTTGTTCCTCTTCAATCTCGTATAGTCTGCCCTTCAGCTGTATCTTATATTTATCTCCGTATGTATCTTTTATCTATATCTATATCTGAGAATTGAGAATGTTTTTTTTTTTTTTTTTTTTTTGTATCGCATTCTTTCGGATTTCGTTGGCTCACGTATGGTTTAATTTTGATCCAAAGACTTCAGAGAGTAATAAGTATTGTATTTCTGTGAGCGATGGCGAGAGAAGCGAACAAAATCATCTGAAAGGGATGGGGGGGGGGGAGCTATTCTGAGGGAAATCTTAAGCTACAACGATAGCTATACAGGTGTAATTTATACAAAAAGGATAATAAGGATTAAAAGGTACGCCAGACCTTGTGTGTGTGTGTGGGGGGGGGGGGCTCTGCTTGGACAACTTGGTCACCTTTCAATGGCTAACAAGTTTTGCTTATATGTTTATTCATTTAGTAACTGATATATGTAACTATTCATTTCTCTATCTATTTTACGTCTATCCTTTGATCTTTTATAAAATCTTCCTGTCTCTTTCACATATTCTTTCTTCAATCTAAAGTCTCTTGTGTCTTGTCTGACAAAGTTTTTATTTATTTATTTAATTATTATTATTATTATTATTTTGGGGGGAGCTTCTTTTAGACATTAATTTAAGACATCAATTAAGACACCAATTACAATTTGTTATAGAAGAACATCAGTTTTTTAATTAACATTATTTCTTCCTTCTTGAATTCCTGAGACAAGGAATGACTTAGCATTTAAAGATGGGAGTATACCACCAATAAATTATTTCATTCTCGTTATACCTTTCAAATACCATCTGCTACGACTTCTACAGTATACACCAGTATCACTACGACTTTTTTCCCGTCAATCCAGATCCCAATATCTTTTTACAAGTCGTTTAAATTTGCTTTAGGGACATTTATTTATTTATTATTATTATTATTATCATTATTATTATTATTATTATTATTATTATTATTATTATTATTATTATTATTATTATTATTATTATTATTATTATTATGGTAGAAACCCCACAATGCACAAACTAGATTTGTCTCACTTACCTCAATAAATCTAGTTTATGCATGGTGAGTTTTTCTACTTTTTTTTTTTTTTTTTTTTTTTTTTTGGTGACTTTCATGTTCTTTGTGTTCTTTACAGATTTCTTTCTAATTCTATTAATGGTGTTTATGTTCTTGACTTTTAACCTTTGTAGAGACCGTTGCTTTGAGTTTATGTGTTATTTTTCTGTTTTTTATCCTTATAATTCAATTTATTTTTTTATTATTATTTTCATTTATCTATTGATTTCTTACATATATTTTTTGTTTTTTTTCGTCTTTTTTCTTTTTTCTTTTTTCTTTTCTTTGTTCTTTTTTTTCTTATTTTCTTCTTTTACTTTATTTTTTCCTTTTATTTTTTATTCTTTTTTTTTTTTTTCTTTTTTTTGGGGGTGGGGGGAGGGGGCTTTAGCTCACGACAACTCTTCTGAATATAAAATATGTCTTTTTTCCTTTGCTTTTTAGTCCACGAGGACTAAATGTTTAATATGAGACAAAAAAAAAGGAAAATGTACAATTATGAAGTTATGATTTTTTTTCCGGAAAGTTCTTAATACGCATGAAATAAAAAAAAACGAGAAAAAGTATGTTCTCTAAGATATATATATGACATTTATCACAGTTCAAATAAATTTTCTCCCCCCTCCCCCCTTTAGCTATGTAGGTTGCAATTATGATATCTTTACAGAATGCATAGAACATAATTATTTCTATTATCATCACCATTACTATTATCATTTTTATCGCCTACCAAGCGGACACAATTTTTCCCATTTAAAGCCGTTTTGAACAATATCCTTCCTATTCTTTTTTATACTTCCTATTCGTTTTTATACTTCCTATTCTTTTTTCTAAGTCCTATCCCGTGTATTTGCATCCACATCCATACATATTACTAGTCTCACATACTTTTCTGATACAATATTTTTACACATTCACATTCACACTTATACATTCACATTTCCTCTTTATCGTTCGCTTCTTCTAGATTAATAAATATGAAACGTAGTTTTTTTTATTTTCCGATATTTCTCCATTCTCAATCCTTCTTTCTAAGGATAAGAAGGGTAATAGTGATGATAATGAGAATAGTACTAATGATGATACCAAATAGAAAAATATAAGAAAGTTTTTTGAATAATATAATGATAATAGCAGTAATCATTATAATGATTCTGACAATTATCATCATCGTTATTATCAATATCATCATTGTTATTATTTTTATTTTTATCATACTACGGATTATTATAATAATTATTATTAATTGTAGTATTATCATTAACGTTATTGTTGTTATTATTACTATCAAACTTATTTTCATCCTTATTATTTATTTTGTTTTTATTTTTATTATTACTCTCATTGTTATTGATATTATTATCGATAAAATTATTATCATTCTTATTATGATTATCATTATCATCCTCACTACTACTGCTACAATTATTGACATACCATAATTGCTAATATTATTATCGTTATTATTTTATGAATGCTGGGTCATTAATTATATACTTAACAATTTTATGTATGAAAATCCGTGTACAAAAGCATATGCACACAAAGTTATACCAATACTATATTATTAATTAACGGATGATTATAAGGAAAAAAAATCTTGTATGGCACTGTTGCTGCAATTGTATCTAAAGAAGCTATTGAATTAACTTTGTGAACGAAAACAATTGCAGTTCATTTACATAATGTATTCTCACCTTCTCTAAGATTTTTTTTTTTTTTTTTTTTTTTTTTTTTTTTTTTTTTTCAAATGTTCGGTGTTTAATGGTTATTAGGTATATTTTGCTTCAATTTACTTTAGCGGGATAATAATATTCTGCCATCCGAGTATATTACGTGCAAGGAATATTCTCATCTCATGACTAAAATTCTTTAAGATCTGTTTTCGTACTTTTAATAACCCGACTCTCGCTTTAACTATATTATCACTAACATTATTTGAGTAACCTTGGTGCAGATGCGCAGCTCAATTAAGTGCTTCTTTCTTTGCAATTATCCGAGTGCCGAGGGTGCAAGAAGGCGAAATTTTTCATTAACTTTGCTTTACGCTCAGATACCTTAGCCTTGCTCAAGATTATCCTACGTAATTGCTTATCATCCGGGAACTTTTGGGAGTGTTTGCTGTCTCCTAATTATGTTTTTTTTCTCTCTCCTCTCTCTTTCTCTCTGTTTCTGTCTCTCTTTCACTCTGCTTTCGTGTCTTGAGTTTCGTTTCTCTCTCTCTCTCTCTCTCTCTCTCTCTCTCTCTCTCTCTCTCTCTCTCTCTCTCTCTCTCTCTCTCTCTCTCTCTCTCTCTCTCTGATTTCATGTCTTGAATTTCGACTCTCTCACTCCTTATCGTTCTCACTCGCTCTCTCTCTCTTCTCTCTCGCACACACACGAACACACAGACACACACATACACACACATACACACCAGACACACACAAAAAACACGCACACACATAAATACACGCATACATGTATACATACACGCACACACACAAGCAGACACACACATACACATAAACACACACTCACACATTATATCCGTTGTGTCTTACCGGCAACCATGGATGTCAACTCCCTGTTCACCGAAGTCCCGCTTGATGAGGTCCCCGCTTTCCTTCAGAGGAGCTCCCTGCCGAGGATTCTCGTCTCCCTCTGCTCACCGACGTCCTCCTCCAGCTGATTCGTCTGTGTGTGGAGTCGAATTCCTTTTCACTTGAGGGGCGCTTCTACTCTCGGACGTTCGGGGTTGTCATGGACTCTCCTCTCTCCTCAGTCCTGGCAAACGTGTTCATGGAGCTTCTCCCTTCCATCCCCCTTCGTCCTTCGGTGTGGCTGAGGTACGTCGACGACGCGTTTGCTCTTTGGCCTCATGAACTGCCTTGTTCCCTGATTCCCTGTCGCAGCTGAACTCTCTCTCTCTCTCCTTCCATCCGCTTCAAGGTGGAATGGAAGAATGACAACAAGTTCCCCTTCTTGGACACTAGTTTATCGCTCTGCTGATTACTTCTCAACATACAGGAAACCCGTGCATTGTGGTGTGTACATACACTTCTTCTCTTGCCATCCACTTCATGTGAAGAAAGATGTTGCCAACTCACTGTTCCTCCGCGCTCTCCGCGTCTGTTGCCCGCAGTACCTGGATGGAGAGATCGATTTCCTACGTCGTTCGTTCTCCAAACTGGGCTACTCTCGCCATGTTCTCGACGTCGCGTTATCCAGGGCGCGGCGTATCTTCTACAACGACTCCTCTCTTAAAGAGACCCCCCACCTGCCAGTCCTCAGCCTGCCCTACACTGAGATCTACTCTCTCTCCTCGCCCCTGCAGCCTCTCAACTGCAGACCTCGCCTTCGCAGGTGAACACTCTCCGTCGCAACCTGGTTCACACCTACCCTCCCTCTACCTCGAAGGTGGGTACCTATGCTGTTCCGTGAGCTTCTTATGACAAGCAGTATTTTGGTGAAGCAGGCGCTAGTCTTTCGAAGCCATTGTCTCAACATAAATACGCTGTATCCTGGGGACAACAACAACAACGACCTCTTCTGCCATCTGGGACACAAGCCATCAGATGGATTGGTCAGCAGCGCGCATTGTCTTCCCTTCCGCTGATGTCCACGCCCGCAGACTAGTGGAATCTTCCTTGGTAAGACTGCTGACATTTTTCAACTTGAACAGCAGTGACTGTGTTGTGTGTATTTGTGTTTGTGTGAGTACGTATGTATATGTGTATGTGTGTGTTTGTGAGTGCGCGCGTGTGCATGTACCTGTTCCTCTCGCTCTCTTCCAATCCCTCTCTCTCACTCTTTATCTCTCTCTCCTTCGTTCTCCTGCGCCGTTCCCTCTCATAAATTTCCAAGCTTCCCACTTTCCCTGAAAACTTTTAATTAACCCGCCAATGGAAGTCTTTTCTTCTGGTCGCAAGAAGAGAGAAATTAAGAAAGCTTATCTTTTGCTGTCTATCAATGTTTGCAAGTATTAGGTCGAAATGTGAGCAGTTTTTCTAAGAATGACAATAATGATAACAAGAATGGCAATAAAGATAACGATAACAACGATAAAAAAGTATTACAAAAATAAAGATCCTAATGATAGTTGTAACAATAGAATGGTAATTGAAATAATAAGAATTATAATGTACTGTGATAACGATAGTAATGATAATAACAGTAATAATGATAATGAGTATAGTAATAATGACGATAATGATAAATATTATTGTTATCATCATTGCTATTACTATTATCATCATTATCATTAATATTATTGTAATTATTAGTTATTATTACTATCATTAGAATTATTATCATCATTATTGAAAAAAATCATCACCTTTATCATTATTGTTATTTCTATTATTGTTATTGTTATTAGAATAATTATCATTATAGTTCTTGCTGTCACTTACATTGTTATTATTTTTATTATCATTATTATAGTTATTATAATCTTTTTTATTCTCATTATTAGCATTGGCATTATATTCATTATCAATAGCATTGTTATCATTATCACTGTCATTATCATTTTCGTTGTTATCATGGTAATTATTATATGTATTTTTTACCATTATCATAATCATCATCATAATATTGTTATCGCTATCTTTATTATCACTATTAATATTTTTGTTTTCATATTGATGATTGCTATTGTTATCCTTATTATTGTGTTTTATTATTACTATCGTTATTATTGTTGTTCTATTAATATTTCTATTAGTATTACTGTTGGTATTGCTTTAATTTTCATAATCATCTAATGATAATCATTATTATTATTGTTATTGCTCTCATGTATATTGTTTGTTTTGTATTGTTATTATTACTATTATCATCATCATCATTATTATTTTCATTAGTGTTATTATTATCATTATTATTTTTATTATTATTATTATTATTATTATTATTATTATTATTATTAATTATCAATCATCAAAAACATAATAATTTAACATAGGTTGAATTACGACCAAATCGGCTTCGGGACAGTCTGTTATAACTAAATGCGGTCGTAAGTCGATGCACAACCATATATATATATATATATATATATATATATGCCATGTGTGTGTGTGTGTGTGTTGTGTGTGTGTGTGTGTGTGTGTGTGTGTGTGCATTTATTTATTTATGTATCTATCTATCTATTTATCTCTGTCTATCTATCTATCTATCTATCTATCTATATATGTGTGTGTTTGTGTGTGCATTTATTTATTTATCCATCTCTCTCTCTATCTAGTTCTATCTATCTGTGTGTGTGTGTGTGTGTGGTTGTGTGTGTGTGTGTGTGTGTGTGTGTGTGTGTGTGTGTGTGTGTGTGTGTGTGTGTGTGTGTGTGTGTTTGCGTGTGTGAGTGTGTGTGCTACATGATTTATACCTTTAATATATAAACATCCGGGGAAAAGAAAAGACATTCACGTAACATTTTGAATTTATTATGAAAATACATCAAAGTTATACAAACGGATAAGTGATATGGGTTATTTGTATAAAGTTATACATAGCGGCAATGTCAACATTTAGTTAAGGAGAGGGAAAATATATATATATTTTTTTATATGGCGACACGTTTGAGGTCCTCGCCATAGTATTCAAAAAGAGTTTTCACTAGAACTTCTTATACATACAGTATATATTTATAAAAGAAATGATTAGCAATGGCGTAAAACATGTAAAACCGTGTAAAGTTTGGCAACATTATCACAGACACCACAATTACAAAGAGGCAGAAAGTGGTACACCAGACAGAACAGGTAAGACAGTACAGGTAAGACAGAAAGTGGTACAGGTAAGACAGAAAAAAAGACAGAAAGTGGTACAGGTAAGAAAGTAGGGAAGGGAGAAGGGGGGAGGGGGAGGGATAGAGGGACGTAGAGAGGGGGGGGGGGGGGTTAGGATCAATGGAATTCCTTAAGAAACACTTATATAGGACCAGTTTCAAGGTTGTTTCCTTATTCTGTAGGCCTAACACAAGGCAGAGGGGGGTTTTCTGCCTACTAAAAGATTTATGAATATCCATTATATGTATATATGTATCTTTCCAGAATGCCTTTTTACATGTCAAAGCTCAAACATAAAAGGGACAAAGAGAGTCTGCACTTGACTGGACACTTCGACTGTTACTTACTTCTAGACTGGAATTGATATTTTTTAGTCTTTTCTTATATTTTTCGAACGACTCTTCATATACCCAAAAGAATTTTTAAAAAATCTTGATTAAGCTGTATGATTTATTATTTGAAATAGTCGATTATTATTTTTCGTCTATTTAATCTTTCTTTAACACCGTATTTCTTTAATTTTTATGTTTAATGTGTGTGTTTATGTGTTTGTGTATGTGTGAGTGTTTTTGTATGTGTATGTAGTGTTTATGTGTGTGTTTTGTATGTATGAGTGTGTTATGTGTGTGGTGTTTGTTATGAGTGTTTTATATGTGTGGTGTGTGTGGTGGTGTGTGTGTATGTGTTGTGGTGTGTGTGTGTGTGTGTGTGTGTGTGTGTGTGTGTGTGTGTGTGTGTGTGTGTCATGTGTGTGTGTGTGTGTATCATGTTACTTATCCGCTTTCCACTTCATTTCAACCGCCGAGCCAATTTCATTTCCAAAAAAGTATTGTACATAAGTGCTTACACAACCACTCCTCATTATAAAAGTATTCACGAAAGACGATATATAAAACACCTTTGTAACGTTCACAGAAATCAGACAATGTCATCACATTTTTCAAGCACAACATCACCGGGAAACTGAAATCCACATTGTTCATGCAGATATAATGTGTCCGTTATTCATACAAACAAGAAATAACAAATTCGAGATATATCACCACATGTTGAATTATTACCTGTTGACTAATATATATACACATTATACATTAGACTACAGCATCTGTAGACCCTTCATAGATTCATAAATCTAAATTTATTCATATTATTCCTGACAACATTCTTTAAACGCGTTAAAAAGGTTAATTACAATTGCTCATGCAATTTTAAAGAATTATGTTTCATTATCTATTTAGTCCAACGTTGCAGTGAGTGTTCTTTTCACTGTTGAAAGGATTTCGTATTTTACACATACACACGCCTATGTATACCCACTCGAGAGGCATTGTTCGGAAATTGCTTTATTCAAAGGAACTATATATACACATATATACAGTATATAAATATAAATATATATATTATATATATATATATATATATATATATATATATATATATATATATATATATATATATATATATATATATATATATATATATATATATATATATATATATATATATTATATCATATATATATTTACATGCATGCAGATACATATATACATACATATTATATATATATTATGTATATATATATATATATATATATATATATATATATATATATATATATTATATATATATATCCACATGTATGTATGTATGTATATATATGTATGTATGTAAATATTATGTATATACATAAATTCCCGTTCCGTATAAACCAAAAGGCCAACATGTAAGCAAGACGACCCTCGACAACCGCCCAGGGAGCTCCTCATCCCGCAGAAGGAGGCGCCGGAAGAAACTGCAGAAGACCCCTGCTCAGAGTCGTCCTCGGCCGAAGGACTCGAGCGGGTGCGCGTCCTCGGGAGGGTCAAACGAGGGTCATCCTCACCAGCGCAGGTCACACTCGGCGTCGCTAGTATGGTCCTCCCGGAGGCGCCACCTCGCTGTACCGTCGGGCCGTAGCCGGACTCCTGCAAGTAGTCACACTCCCCAATGCTATAAATGTATAGGAGAGAGAGGTCGCATGAAAGGCGGTCAGGAAGGAGAATGGAGGGAGAATTAGGCTATTTCTATGCGTTGTAAGAAAAGAATAAAACAGAGGCTTTCTATTTGCAGAAGGTGTACCTAGTGAAGTGTTTATGCTCGTGTCATTCTGGTTTGTTCTTAGGTGTTTTGAGAGGATTGTGTATGATATCTGTTTCTGATTGTGTGTGTGTGTGTGTGTGTGTGTGTGTGTGTGTGTGTGTGTGTGTGTGTGTGTGTGTGTGTGTGTGTGTGTGTGTGTGTGTGTGTGTGTGTGTGTGTGTGTGTGTGTGTGTGTGTGTGTGTGTGTGTGTGTGTGTGTGTTGTGTGTGTGTGTGTGTGTGTGTGTGTGTTGTGTGTGTGTGTGTGTGTGTGTTAAAATACAAGCGAACCGAATACCAAAGACGAAGCTCTACACAAACAGACAGACAACAATTACACGTATCTCAAATATCCACAAAACCACAAATCTTTTTTTTTTCTCCAAACCTATAAAGAAACAAAAAAAAAACAAACAAAAGTTTCCCCCACTACCTCGGGTGTCGTGCTGGCCTCAGTGTGCTGGTGGAGGTGTCTGGGGGAGGGGGCGCCGCAGCTTAGGGGAACCGGACAGTGCGGGGGACCCTGGGGGGAGAGAGGGGGGGGGGTTATTATACTCTGGCTTGGCCCGGGTTTTGCACTACGGTAATTCGAGTCATGTGATCATTAGTAATTGTATATGTATATATATATATATATATATATATATATATATATATATATATATATATATATATATATATATATATATATATATATATATATATATATATATATATATATATATATATATATATATATATATATATATATATATA
>NW_020870783.1:139683-142183 GCF_003789085.1 Penaeus vannamei | reverse complement strand
AAGGGAGGTAAAAATCCACAAAAAGGAAAGAAAGAAAGTGAAGAAAAAAAAGACAAACACACCTAATACGAGAAAAAACACGCTTTCAAAAAATAACTAAACAACAAAATCTTCATCCCTAACAAAAAGAAATCTAGGTAATAAAAGAATACACATACAAACAGACTCAAACAATCTTAATAACCCGAACCAGAGGTATATACCATCTTACCAAGAACAGTAAGGTTGTAAGTAACGGAGTCGTCGCCGTGGTGGTTCGAAGCGGTACACGTATAACGGCCGCTGTCACTGCGCTGTATGTCCGTTAGTGTCAGTGTACCGTCGGGTTGTACAGTGAACCTATAGGGTGTGGGTTGTATTTTTTATAATTAGTTATTGTAATTTGTTGTTTCTAAGCCCTATGTTTGGTTTATTTTATTTCTATTACGTTACTTAATTTGATGTTTGTAAGCCCTATGTTTGTTTCATTTTATTTCTATTACGTTACTTAATTTGATGTTTCTAAGTCCTACGTTTGTTTCATTTTATTTCTATTATGTTACTTAATTTGATGTTTCTAAGTCCTACGTTTATTTCATTTTATTTCTATTACGTTAATTTGATGTTTCTAAGTCCTACGTTTGTTTCATTTTATTTCTTTTCCGTTACTGTCATATGTTTCTAAGTCCTACGATTATTTTATTTTATTTCTATTACGTCATTGTAATTTGATGTTTCTAAGTCCTACGATTATTTTATTATATTTCTATTACGTCATTGTAATTTGATGTTTCTAAGTCCTACGATTATTTCAGTTTTATTTCTATTACGTTACTTAATTTGATGTTTCTAAGCCCTACGATTATTTCATTTTATTTCTATTACGTTACTTTGATGTTTCTAAGTCCTACGTTTGTTTCATTTTATTTCTATTACGTTACTTAATTTGATATTTCTAAGCCCTACGTTTGTTTCATTTTATTTCTACTACGTTTTCTGTGATACGTTATTTGTTTTTTTATTATTTTCTCACGTTCTCATCGATGAAGAAAGGTCAAAACCAACGATAAAACGTTTATTAAAAATAAATAGGTAATGCCATTTCTTACCTGGGATGCGTGTCTGGAATTTCCAATCGCTCGTGACTCCACTTGAGAACTGGCTCTGGCACTCCGACGGCACCGCAGGGTAAACTCACGTCCTCCTTCCACGCCGCCGTCAGGTTCCCGCCCACAGCCCATATCCCCGCGCCCACTGGGGGAGAAGAGAAAGATAATTGCTAAAAAAAAAAAAAAAAAAAAAAAAAAAAAAAAAAAAAAAAAAATCTTTCCAAAATACTTTTTCTTTTTTTTTTCTTTTTCTTCTTTCTTTTCAAACTACAGCAGCAGCATTGCCAAAGACATACCTGTGTGAGAAGGAGTTACCATTGCAACGCTGCTTCGAGGTCCTTCACCTATCCTCGTGGAAGCCGTGACCCAGACCTGGGGAAAATATCAGACGAAACTCACAAACTCATCCCTCCTTAAATATAAAATAAAAGGATCTATTATTCCAAAAAAGATGATGACATTGCATCTGACGCGAAGTCCATATTTCACGAATAAAAGGAAATAAAGGAATAAAACAAAGGAGATTGATATATACGAAAGAAAAGCCTTTTACGAAAGATTTCCTCGGCACTGCCAAAAGGGTCAGCCACAGGTGGACTTCGTGCCAGGTGTGCAAGGGCCCCATTTACCTCGTGCGCCGTGTGCGAGAGGTCGTGTAAAGTGAGGTGAGTGAAGTGCGGGCTGACGCGGCGAGTGTGCGGGGCGCTGCGACTGCCCGCGGACGCCCAGTGGACTGTGTACCTGGTGATGCGGCCGCGGGGACTTGCGGGCGGCGCCCACGACACCACGGCAGCTCGCGGGCCGGACACGACGGCCTTGACGCGGGCGGGGGCCTCGGGAACTGGGAAAGAGGGTGAAAGGCGGTGTTTTCATTTTTTTGGATGAGGAGAGTATACGCTATGACTTGTATCTGTGTGTGTGTGTGTGTGTGTGTGTGTGGTGTTGCGTGTGTGTGGGTGTGTGTGTGTGTGTGTGGTGTTGTGTGTGTGTGTGTGTGGTGTGTGTGTGTGTGCGTATGCGTATGCGTGTGTGTATATGTGTATGTGTGCGTGTATGTGCGTCTGCTTGCGTGCATACATGCGTGAAATCCAACTCACCGTCCTGGTCGGTGGTGCAGACGAGCGGCAGGGAGGCCAGCCCCTCGCCGGCCCTGGTGGAGGCGGCGACGCTCACGCTGTAGTTGGTCCAAGGCCGAAGCCCCGCCAGCGTCGCCCTCAGGCCCTCCGACACCACGCTGCCGCTCCGCCCGTCCTCTGCAGGAGCCACAACACTTATTCGACGTTGTAGAAAGGAATTTTGACGGAACAAAGCAAAAAAAAAAAAAAAAAAAAAAAAAAGCAAAATACCACAGCCCTGACGTTTCCTTCGCAGCCTCCGTCAGTTTGATTATCTCGCTGTGTATTATCTATCCG
>NW_020870783.1:116792-119292 GCF_003789085.1 Penaeus vannamei | reverse complement strand
AGGGAAATAAGAGAAAAGGGAGGAGGACCTTATAAGGAGACGCCTACGTATAATACAAACGGATATATAGATTATTATGTGGATGACTGAAGAGAAGAAGAAGAGGAGGAGGAGGAGGAAGACGAGGAAGAAGAAGTAGAAGGAGAAGGAGAAGGAGGAGGAGGAGAAGAAGAAGAGGAAGAAGAAGAAGAAGAAGAAGTAGAAGAGAAAGAAGAAGAAGAAAAAGAAAAAGAGGAAGAAGAAGAAGAGGAAGAAGGAGAAAATGAAGAACAAGAACAAGAAGAAGAGGAAGGAGAAGAGGAGGAGGAAGAAGAAGAGGAAGAGGAAGAAGAAGGAGGAAAAGAAGAAGAACTAGAACAAGAACAAGAAGAAAGAAAGCAAGAAAAAAATAGAGAGAAAGAAAAAGGAATTGAAGATAGAAAGGAAAGGAATAGATAAATCGATGATTATATGTGAATACGTGAATAAGTGGATAATCGAATAAATAAATAGATGCGTACATATAAAAAGTAAATAAACATGTCGATAGATGAATAAATACAGTGCAGACAAAGAAATGAATAAATAAAGGAAATAAATAATAATAAAAAAAAAATAGAGAAAGAAAAAGAAAAGAAAAGAAAGGTCATAAACATGTCGATAGATGAATAAATACCATGCAGACAAAGGAATGAATAAATCAGGGAAATAAATGATAAAAAAATAATAAAAACGAAAGAAAAACATAAAAAGGGCATCAAAATATAGCATTCACCTGATCCTGAGCATCACTCCCAAAACAAAAAAAATAATGATAATAATAACAATAATAAATAATAATAAGTAAAGAAAGAACCCCGTATGGACGAAGAACGAATAGAGGGGGGGGTAGAGAGAGATAGAGAGAGATAGAAGGAGAAAGAGATAGATAGAGAGATAGAGGGAGAGAGAAGAGAGAGAGATAGAGGGAGAGAGAGAAGAGAAAATAGAGAGATAGATTTCACTTTATTGATTGAAGGAACTTTGCGTCACGAATCTGATTACTTAGGGATTAAAAGTAAGCTTTGAATAGACCGTGATGTTCATACGAATAAAAATACTCTCGTGTAATTATATCTCGAGCTATGATTGACAGATTGTTGTCATTCAAGCACATCCGCTGTAGAGATGTGAATAAAGAAGTGATAAAAATGTGATTAAAAAATATTCACGAGGGATTTGATTACTATAAATAGAACTATGATAAAATGTAAGATTAGAGTAAACAGTATTTATTCTAGTTATTGATATGCACTCTACAGTAGCTCGTCAGTATCACCGACTGTGTTTCACGTATTTTTAATCTTATTATCAAATCTTTATCACCAATTCTTACCCGAGAAAACAAAAACAAAAACCCCAATTTACCTTCGTATCATATCAAGAAAATAAAGTATCTCAAAAATGTAATTGTTATGTACAGTATTTCTCGCAATTTTAATCTTATTATCTAATCTGTATCACATGTTTTTTTTTTTTTTTTTTTTTTTTATAAAAACCCTAATTCAACTACCCAACCGTTCAAGAAAAAAAAGAAAAAAGAAAAAAAGGAAAACAAATAATAATAATAATTATTAATTAATTAATCCCCCATCCCTTTCTCCCAAGAAATCTAAAAATACATCAATATCACACAAGACTCCCCCCCATCTGCATAAATCCCCCCCCCCCCCATCTGCATAATCCCCCCCCCATCTGCATAAATCCCCCCCCCACCTTTTTTTTCCTTCGCGAGAAAGACTGACGATATCACAGTGTCAGACGAGGGGGCCATGGGGGGAGGGAGGGGGGGGGTATGTGAGTCCAGCTGACACTCCTGAAAGGATAAGAAATACTCCTTGCAAGAAAATGTCAAAATGTAGGATTAAAGAGTTCAACTTTAATAACATTGACAGTGATAGTGACTTAAGGTTGGGTGGCGTAGCTGATTTGCATATTGGTCCTGGAAAAAGAAAAGAAAAGAAAATGAAAAAGTGAGAATAAGAATAATAGGAATAATGTGTATGAGTGTAGAGAACGAAAAATAAAGAGAAGAGACAAAGGAAGAGAAGAAAGTGTCCAATAAATGAAGAATTACTCCCGGAAAAGAAAAATGAAAAAGTGAGAATAAGAGTAATAGGAAAATTGTGTATAGGTTTAGTGTGAATGGCGATGGTATGTAGAGAACGAAGAATAAAGAGAAGAGACAAAGAAAGAGGAGAAAGTATCCAATAAAAGAAATAATTGCTCCCGGAAGAGAAAGAATAAAAATGAGAATAAGAAAAAAAAGAAAACTGTGTATGGGTTTAATGTGAATGGCGATAGAGTGTAGAGAAGGAAGGAAAGAGAAGAGACAAAGTAAGAGAAGAACGTATCCAATAAATGAAGAATTGCTCCTGGAAAAGAAAAAAAGAAAAAGTGAGAATAAGAGAAAATAGGAAAAATGTGTATGGGTTTTATGTGAATGGCGATGGAGTGTAGAGAACGAAGAATAAAGATAAGA